>JBCFYV010000186.1:0-107628 GCA_039000515.1 Timema cristinae | reverse complement strand
AAAAAGAAAATAATATTATTTGAATGAATTAATTCACTTCCAACTAAGTTGTTATATCCTGAAACTCTTATCTTATTTCCTTATTTGATGTCATCAATAATGTTACATTTTCAGTCTTCCTGGTCGCCTTTTCCCTTCCACTTTGACTTTTATGACGTCACTCAATAGACCATTATTTATTCTCATAATGTGATTCACGATGATGGAAGGATAGCATTAGAGTGGATGATCAAGAAATAGAATGTAATGAGGTGGACTGGATAGAACTAGCTCAAGATAGAGATAGGGTGTAATCAGATGGACTTGATATAACTAGATTTAGATACGGATAGGTGGCGTACTTTTGTAGTTGCGACAATGAGATTTTGATTTCCTAATGTCATAGAGTAATTAACATATCACTGGTGAATTATATAAAAATAGACTTACTACTTACTTCTCAGGAGAGACACAAGAGCAAGGTGAATGCGGTTGGAATGAGATACCTAAGACATGTATGTAGAAAAGTTATCCTCTATTTTAAAATTTCGTCACCTGCGTTGTCATCTAATTTCATATGATCCTGCTCTATGACATAAAACTCCGGGATTCCAGCATTAGAATATTGTGAAATATTTTGTATTTTACATTATTATGAACACTCATTTCCGCCATTTAAAAAAATAGACTTACGAAATACTTTGTTTCATTATATATCTGTTGTGTTTGTGTGAGTAAAATGTATAATGTGTTTGTTTAAGATGGATAAAAAGGATATTACTAGCAAATACAACAAACAGTTCACTCTTTCCTAACCAAAGGAATTTAATTAAACTCAAAGCAAACTGTTAATTGTATCACAACAATTTGATGTATTTATTTTCAATTGGCTCGAAAACTACTTCACGGTCATGAAACAAACTTGGCCCTCAATAAATTTACAATAATAACTGTAATAGAATTTAATATTTTTGGGGGGAAAGGTGCCCCCTTGGAATGTGTGTCCCAGGGCAATTGCCCCCGTGGCCCCCCTTCCCCTAGATGCAACGGAGCTTCAGATAAAATATTTTGTCTTCCTCCTTTACTGGGGGAAATGTTATGAGTAGTCTAGGAGTGAAGAGTCTATTTTCTTATTACACCTATGTTTATAATCCTTGAGATGTTATGTACTCTTTTATCCAAACAAAGAATAATGCTTTATCAAAGCCTGCTATTACCTCCGAGCCTGCATCTTGATCATCTCCAATATTGTGACGTCACATCTGCCAGACAGCTTCTGTATTGAACTGCACAGTGAACATGCAACTTACCCCCCCTTACTATCCCACAAAAAATAATAGACAGAGGTGAGCACAAGAGAGTTATAATTTTATTATCAAAGAAACATGGTACAACTCAATGGGGGAGTGACACTTAGGAATAACAGTGGTAACCATAAGCCAAAAGGGCTGCAAGGCACAAAGGACATCGCCAGGGCCTGAAGGTTATTATAACAATAATAATATAAGTTGGCTCCTTACATATATTCGCCCCCCAAAATGGCGTCCTCAGAGAACAGCATAAAGGTCTAACGAATTGGTCTCCAGATTCATAATAATATATCTTCTCAACTTGTCACTATTTATTTCATAAAAAATTGCGTCTATTTTCAAGTTTTCGAGGAAAAGTTTCCATTCTTAAGGCGTTTTAAAGCGTGTCATGCGTGTAGGGAGGGTAGATTTAGGGGGTTCAATGCCCCCCCAAATTTTACAAAGTTTTTAATTTTAAGCTTAAAGATGGCCTTGTATCAAACTTCTAATAATATTCACTTTTAAAAAAAACTACCAAGGAAGAACCACTCTAAACCGCTTCTATAGGATTTTATTTCTCAAAAAAATTCCAATCAAATAACACTTTAAATGGCTCCCAAAGGCTTCCGATCTTTAAAAGAAATAACCTTAGAGAGCCACTCCAATTAGCATCTAGTGGCATCCAATATTTAAAATTTATTGGTGGAAGACTACTTAAGATATTTTCTAGTGGCTACTAAGTTTAGAAGAGAGAAAGAATCAAGCGTGGAACACCCTAAATAGCTTCTAAAGACATCAACATTATTTTGAATTTCTGGGTGGGGACCACTTCAAATAGATTATAGGGAATGTAACATATATTTTTTAAACTTATTAAAATAGCGTGCCTATATAGACTAAGCCACACTGATTCGAACATAATGTCTTATCTCCAACACTTTTTTCAACCATAAAATTGTATATGCATATATTTATCCATTAAATTTATATTGGTAAATTATCATGTTTTAAACACCAATACCTACATAAGCCCACACTAGCCAATTTTATGGCAAATTAAATTTAATTCCTCTACACTACTCTCTAGTAAAGTCTAAACTGTCTGGGAAAATGGGAACTCCTTCTAAGAAACTTGTAAAACACTGAGAATTTTGTAATTAAAAATAGTAGTAGCTCTGATCTTGTATGCTGACAAAGAACATGTGTCAATTGTCAAGATTCCTTAAGATATTTCTTTTCATAATAACACTTCTAAAAAACTTGTGCTGATTGAAAAGTATTTATTGAAGAATAGTATTTTTAATTTGTACTTCTCGGTAACTTTAATATATATGGCCTTCAAGCTAGATTAAGAAAATATGGTAGCATATGCCATTTAGCAATAGCAATTTTAAGAGCCTTAACAAAACCTAAATATATCGAATCCTTTACATTTAAAAATGGAGGTGTGGCTATATTTTCACGAAGCAATATATATCACAAAAATATTAACATCGTTTCTGATCTCCAAGTGATCGCTGTCCGAGTCTCCCTTGCTTTTGAGATGACAGTATGTTGCATATACCTCCCGCCAGGTGAACGTATTTCGAAGAGGACCTTAGAGGCCCTCTTTATGCAACTTCCCGCCCCCTATATCATCTTGGGGGACTTTAACGCGCATAACCTGGTGTGGGGATCTAATTTTACAGATCCCCGCGGGAGGATGGTAGAGGATATTCTTGTCTCGGGAAACCTGGTGCTAATGAACACCGAGACCCAGACACACTTCTCCACTTTTAATTATGTATCCTCTGCCATCGACCTAACATTATGTAGCCCAGGTATCGATGCCCTCTTCCTTTGGGATGTCCATACGGACCTATATGGAAGCGATCACTTCCCTATACTTCTTTCCGCACTCCAAGATTGCCCAAGTACGGCACGAGTTCCCCAATGGGTGATTAAACGTGCCGACTGGGATAAATTCCGCGATCTCGCCGTATTCCACGAATCCCCTTCTCCTGACGTCGATGTTAAGACTGAGTATTTTACTTCGATGGTCATCGCGGCGGCGAGGGCCTCCATCCCTAAATCCTCGCCAAATCCGCGTCACCGTCCCGTTCCCTGGTGGAGCGAGGAGTGTCGGTTGGCTATTTCTGACCGTCGAAGGGCCCTACGTCTTTTTCACCGACGTCCTACTTTGGAGAACCTGGAGTCATTCCGGATTATACGTGATCGAGCTCGCCGTGTCATTCGTGAAAGCAGAAGAGATTCTTGGAGAAAATTTATTTCAACCCTTACAATATCCACTCCCACAACTAAGGTTTGGAATAATATCCGTAAATTATGTAATAGCAACAATTCCAATAACAATATACCTGCCCTCATGTTTAACGGTTCACGTGTCTCCTCCCCGGTGGAGGTCGTTAATGTATTGGGCTCGATGTTCGCCGCTATTACTAGCACTGCGAGCTACACTAACGAGTTCGTAGTTTATAAGCGGAACATCGAGCGCCATGCTATTGATTTTGGCCAAAGTCGGGGGGAGGATTATAACTCCCCCTTTACCAAAGATGAACTGACCTACGCCCTGTCCCACGCCGGCAGCACAGCCTCTGGTCCAGACGACATTCACTATGAGATGTTGCGTCAGCTGCCCCTGCCGGACAGGCATTTCTTTTAGACCTCTACAATAGTGTTTGGGAATCTCAGACATTCCCCTCTTTATGGAGGCAAGAAACCGTTATACCTATATATAAAAGTGGCAAAGATAAATTAGAGCATCTTCTGGCTGTCTTCTTCGATCTGAAGAAAGCGTACGAAACCACCTGGCGGTACGGCATTTTGAAAACACAATTTAATTGGGGGTTTCGAGGGAACCTTCCAATTTTTATATCTAATTTTATGTCGGATAGACACTTCCGGGTAAGGTTTAATAACACCTTATCTGATGATTTTTTTCAACAAAATGGGGTGCCTCAGGGTAGTATTCTGAGCTGTACGTTGTTCGCTGTCGCAGTAAATAGCATTTTTGGCAATGTGCGCATACCTGTACGGTCATGCCTCTTTGTGGATGACTACGCAATTTATTGCAGTTCGTCAAGTCTCCACAGGGCTGAACGGCGGATACAGCTCTATGTCAACAATCTTGGATCGTGGGCATCGCGTAATGGCTTTCGCTTCTCTGCAGCCAAGATGACGGTTGTCCACTTTCATAGAACACGCGGAATACAGCCAGCCCCCAGTATTTTAATGAACCACGTTGTTTTACCAGTCTCAGAAAGCGTAAGGTTTCTGGGACTTTTATTTGATTTTAAATTAACTTGGATCCCCACATCAAAGACCTGAAAGCGAGGTGAATCAAAGCATTGAATTGCTCAAAGTCGTTAGCGGTCGGTTCCTGGGGTGCTGATAGGGAAACCTTGATGCGCCTGTATAGGACCTTGGTCAGATCTAAACTAGATTACGGCAGTTTTGTGTATGGTTCAGCTAGACCCTCGGCGTTAAAGATGCTAGATAGTGTCCACCATGCTGGCATTCGACTGGCTACTGGTGCCTTTCGTACCAGTCCAGTCGTCAGCATCTGTGCCGACGCCGGTGAGCCCCCTCTTTCTTACCGGCGGTCCTATCTTCTGCATCTTACGTGTCGAAACTTCATTTCATGGCGCAGCATATTGCCTATCGTCCTGTGTTTCATCCCCCTAACCGTGTCTTGTATGAAACCAAATGGCGTAGTACAAGGCCGGTTGGGATCAGGATGCTATCGGTTTTCGACACATGCGGGATAGTCCTGCCAAAGACTATCCCCACATCCCTAGGTTGAGTTTCTCCCTGGAAGATACGCCTACCTAATGCCATTTTGACCTTGCCAAGTTCCCTAAAGCGAACACCCCACACTTTTTATACGAGAGGACCTTTAATGAGCTCCTCGCAGCCCGCTTTCTGGGTTTTAAACGCATTTACTCGGATGTCTCAAAATGCGGGGCCTCCGTGGAATGTGCTTTTGTTGTGGAAGGATCCAATTGTAAATTTTCTTTACCTGGTGAAACCAGTGTTTTTACGGCTGAACTATATGCCATTTTTAAATCGTTATGTTTTGTATATCGTAAGTGTCACCATTCTGTTCTCATCTGCACGGATTCCATGAGAGTGCTCTGTTGGCATTGTCCACTCTCTACTCGTGGAATCCTCTCGTGCAGATGATTCACGAACAAATTTTAAAATTGATTCATTAAGCACCCGGCTCGCCTTTTGCTGGATTCCTGGTCATGCCGGTCTTCCAGGAAATGAACTGGCGGACCAGGCGGCCAAGGAGGCGAGTCTGGGTGTCCTGTTTTTAGACCTAAAGGGTTATGTTCGGCGTGGAGTCTTACGCACCTGGCACGAGCAGTGGGTCTCGACCCCTGCTCAGAACAAGCTGCGGTCCATCAAGGACGGTGTGTCGCGATGGCCCTCTTCTATGCGAACGTCTAGAAGAGAGGAGGTCATCGTGACGAGACCCGGCGTCGGGCATACTTCACTGACCCATAATTTTTTACTGAGAGGGTATCCACCTCCAGTGTGTGAGTTTTGTGATACTCCCCTTAGTGTGCATAACATTTTTGTGGAGTGTCGCAAACTAGCACCTATCCGTCTGGCTCTTGATTTTAAAGGTGACTTACGTTTTTATTACGCGATAGTGCGGATGGAGTTATTTTTTTACTCCGTTTTATACGCCAGGCGGATCTTTTTAGTGCCATTTGAGTCACTTTTATAAAGTGGCTCTTTTGGATATTATTTCTATTGAGATCTTTTTAACAGTTTTATTACAATTTAACCTGTTGTTTTGTCTTTTTAACGTATTATCATTTTAACATGTTTTGTCTTTTTAACGTTTTATATTTTAATATGTTTGTTTTGTATTTTTATTGGAGTGATACACTTGTGGTTTTTTTTAGCAGGTGTATCGTTTAATTTATACCAAGAGCCCATTTGAGCACTCCTATATGGAGTGTCTCAGATGGTGAATGTCTTATCTCTTTCCCCTATGGGGATTTTATTATATTTGTAATATATTTCAAGGCCCTAATCACCTCGATGTGTCGATGGGCCTTTAAACAATAATAATAAATAATAAATATAATAATAATAATTTAGTATTTTATGACGACATGTTTTAGTGCTATGTTAAATCATTTTAGATCTAAGGAAAATCAATGTTGTAATCTTATAGGGGGGCGTATTATAAAACCTCGCTCCCTCAATGACCAACTCCGTCGGTAGAGCACCTAAAAAAACTGAGACTCTAACCTCTCGAGGTATCCGCGGTGATGTAGCAAGGAAGGATATTTTTGTGGCTTTAATGTGGAGCAGTAGCGTTAAACATAATTGCCAGGTAAACTTACCCTCTGTATATAGTATCCACAGTAATCCTGTAGCTTGTCGCGAAGTTTAAATACCAGTGAAATAAAAGGTGGGCGCCAGTGAGTTTAGTAATACTCACAAATTAAATACTCCTTTATGAGCTTGAAAAGGGACCAACAATTTCACCAGAAGGGTGGAACATAAATGTAACAAAATAGAAGTAAAGATAAAGAAAAAGTCATATGGTAAGTATAGTGAAATTTTAAATATCTAAGACTCAAATACTCAAAGAGTGTATATAAATTTTAATTGTGGCAGTTGTAATTTTATCCGGTACCAGAATAATTTATAAATATAAGCCGTGAAACATTGCGGCATACGAGCTTTTAAATAAAATAACATATATTAATTGGTGGTAACTGTGAATTAGTGGTCCTGAACTGTCAATAATAATATTAAAACATCTCACTCGTTTTCCTGTAGTACTTGAGGTTATGATGCCAAACATAAGATGTATATCATTCTCTGACCATGGCTGCAGCACTCACACTTCTAGATCTTCAAAATGAACCAAACTGCTCATTCATCTCATTAATCTTCCCCGCTTGAGAGAATAATGAGGTCCAGTCCTCGACTCCAACCGGCGCTCGCTGATGGAACGGAAAAACTTCATACCTCAAATTCAATCCTTTGTATTTACACTCACATTTATTTCATGTCTCAAAACCAGCGCGTCAATTTTCTTTTCTTAGAGTCCTTCTCTCTTATAGCTTCTAACAATGATTGCCATGGTAAAGAAAACAAACAAAAAACATAGAGGTTGCATAACTATAGAGGTTTATAGAGGATGGATTTCATTAGTTATTTCAAGCTGCCATCAGGGACGCAACATAGGTAAACGATTGTAATGTCCCGCCACCTTCATGAACACATGAATTAGGACGGGATATTGTTTACAATGTATTATGAAATATTATTTTGATGTTAATAAAATTGTCCCCAAGAATAATAAAGCTAAACATTAGAATATTAAAGTGAAATTAGAAGATAGTATACAAAATATTAAATAAATTATTAATAAAATTAACAAACTTATTTGCGATGAAGTTGATTTGTTTAAAATACTATTGGTGGAAGATTTGTGAAATTTTTATTTATTATAACGTATTAACATTTTGTGGACTGATTAACAATAAGTGGTAAGCTACCAATAGAATAAATAAAATAAAATAAAACAATTATATATGAGATATTGTTGCTAGTATAATATATGTGTAATTTATATGATGGGTAAATATAGATAGATATATTATTGTTATTTTTTCAAAGGTGTGGAATTGAATTAAAATAAGGTACATGAATCTACGGTATTAATCTTCTTGATTGTTGTTCCAATAGGCTAGAATTATTGGATTGAGGATTACGTTTTAGTTTGCCATGTTGAGGTAGTTTTCTAATTGTGATAATAAGGGATTGATTTAAAAAGAAAAATCATTTGAAATGTTTTTGCTGTTCAGAATGACCGTTTGTAGGTGTAGGTTTTCCGAAATTCCCATCATCCAAACTCAACTCTGAAAATCAAAGTAATATCAAAGAATTTACATGTGAATGTAAGTTTGTATACATAGGCCTGATCGAAGTAATACTTTCTATTCGATTTGATGAACACATTATTGAATTTAAATACAATAGATGCAAATCTAAATTCGCCAAACTTCTAAAACCTTCCGAGAATCACTTAAAACCAATTAATAATTGCGTGAAACTTTTACAATCCTTCTCAAAAGGTCTAAATATGACATTGTGTAAAACCTACACTTTCAAACAGCCATTCTAAACAGACACAAGATTTTATTAGGACAAACAAAACATAAGTATATTTAACTCTTAAGTCCTAGAATAATACCCGACTAACTGTTGCTAACGCCAACTGTCCTGGTTTAATAGCAGTCAAACCAACTTGAATATACAGATTTATGATTGTAATTTCGAGCGTACTATCCAAGTTTCGAATTAAATTGTCGAATATTATGTATTCGAAAATATTAACCATTTCGAGTCATAGGACATCCCAAATTAATATTATTTTATTCATATAATTATTAAAATGTATAAAAAACATGTAACAGTAATACGGTCCATCTAATTTGTAAGCATGGTCATGCTGCCCTTCGGTTGCTGACCTCTAGTCTCAATGAAGTTGTTAGTAATGTCGAGTTTTTACCCTTGAAATAACATTAATGGATAAGTGATTGGATATAGTGTACTTAGTGTGATGCTTTAATCTTTGTGAGTGTTGTAATTCGTACTACAACATGTGTATAATGAAAGCTATTATAAAAATGGCGATAGTTGTGAGACAATTAATACAAAAAGACTCTCAATACACCCGTCTGGATCTCGAGCTCGAAACGACCCATCATCGGCAAACCAAACTAAACGATCTTAACGTCTATTCTGCGTGACCACCAATATGTACTACGATAATAATATAAACTATTTGTAGGGTTTATATTAAATATAATATAAAATTACCATTACATAGCTGAGAACAAGACATTGAAAATATTATATTTGTATCATTTAGAGTTACGTACCTGCTGGAATATGTCAATAGAATCTATTTTAACAACATTATATGACTGTATTATTTAGAGTTAAAATAATATAACATTTGGTTTACAACTCTCCAACAATACGATTATTCTTACAATTGACCCAATAATGCATGTTTGTTTCCCCGGAAATAACTGATGTAAACCATAACTTCATTGGTGTATTTCGTTTAATAGCTTGTACTACGATTTTCTGAATAAAAATATAATATTTTTAATTTGAGACTAACCAAATATTTATTATCTTCCTCCTGACCCTGCTTAGTTCCAGGTGGTTTAAGGAACTGTCTAGAACTGCCGGGAACAACATGATCGAATACAAAAATGTCGATGTTGGGAAACTACAAGGTGAGAAAATTGCTTACTTTAAATGTACCTAGTTACATGCGATTTGGTTCAATACATTTGAGAAAAACTGTATATTAATATCTACAGACAAGCTGAAAACTATTGTAATTACGTCACTGTCCGTATTGTAGGAATCACAGTTCAATTAATTTAAATTAGATGATAAATAAAAAATCACAGGAATCTAGGCTGGGTCCTTTAACTTATTGCATTAATGCAATAACATTTAGCTAACTGCGATTCGTTTTCGGTTCAGAGTCATTTTTCACTGATAATTTAAGACTGAGTCTTGATTCCGAGTTTGTGATGTGCGTGGATATTCATTAGAATTTCAAGTTAAAATTAAAATCTTGTATTACATACTTAGCTGAATAACACTTCTCCCAGGTGTCAGATGACACAAGTATGATCGCTCGCATAGTATTGGTTGTTCATATGTAACGTACTGTTCCACACGTCCATCACAGTATAAGCCTTCAACCCTGAGGGAAGAATGAGCTGAAACATGGGATAGATAGCTCAGTGGGAGAGTATCGGTAACTTAAGACATGTTTAGAACTCACTTCTATTGTTCATGTGTCTTGTTTAACTAATTTAAATTAAATATAATGTAGTAACATGGTTAGAAGAAGTTATTGAAAATCACTATTACTAAAATTTTGAAACTTACCGTAATATTTTATGTCAGTATTATTGATATCGGAATATTTGTATTTGTTTTAGCACGTAATGACTGGTCTGCCGATTGCAACTCATGGGTATGGGAGTTAAAGCACCGGAGATTCAGCTACCTCTGGAGGTATATACCAGCATACACCCTATTCTTCAAGAACATCACGGCCTATGTGTATGATTTTTAATAATGCTATTTATATATGTATTTATTGATTTACCTCCGGCAAAATTTTAGTTTCTACATAACTCAAGAAACCAACACAGGTAAAACCAATGTTTTCATTATCCACTTACTCAACATATTCTTATTTTATATATTGATGTACCTCCCACAAAATTTTAATTCCTAAATAAATCACACAACCAACACAGTAATTATTACTAAAGTGGTTATTATTCACCCACTCAACTCAAAAGGTTTTACTATTAACTTCCATATTAATTTGAAAATACAATTAAACTACTGTGCAGTACATCAAAATTTGTCTTTTATTTTACTTTTATCTTGCATTACAGATAATCTATAAAATATTAATTAAAAAAATATATTTATAAAAGACTTATCTTTTACTCATGAGGTTTCTCAATTTAATCATATAGAATCGTTTCTAAATTCAATACTGTCAGTATAAACTGTGTAAATAGTAATGATTAAACAATTGTGAATAAATATAGATGTATAATGTCTCTATATTATTTTGTAATATAATATTTGTTTGTATTCCAATATATTGTGTTTTAATTAATTATTCCTCTAAAAGGCTCGACCTACCCAGCTTATGAAGCCAAGGAACTGCTGCTTGAATACAGAAAATAATGTTAGAAAAGTTCTAATGATCTTAATCAATGTCTATGGGGTTGCAACACTCTCCATTTCCCGACGCCAAAAAATATTGGCCAATGAACTAGGGTGTTTACAACCCAGGACCTGCTGAATACTTATCGCATAAAACCCTGTCCAAACTAATTAACAAATATTCTAGAATCAATATCACAATGATTATTTACAAAGCTATTATAGCTCAAGTAAAATAAAATAAATGTAGATAATATTTGATTATTTGTAAAATAATAGTATAAATAATTAGCTTTAAATTTGGCACTAATTAAATATATACTTGATTATGTTTATGCATTCTAGGCACATGTATCATCATGTATTTGGGAAGCATATTTACTACCCTTTTAGAGTATACACTAATGAAGAAGCGGGTGTTAGAATGGGGGAGGAAGGGCTAATTTTACCATAGTAGATAGGATGTGTTTTGTTTTTAGTATGGAATATTGATGGAGTTTCAACTTTGTTCTTTTAGTTATTACTTAGAAGTTTATAAATGGATCTCTAAAGTAAGCAGTGTAATTTACAAATTCAAAATTAGTTATCAGAAAAAGATAAAAGAAAATTTATTTTCAGATGTAAATGTCTTACCTATAAGTCAATGTAGTAGCAATGAGTAATAGACCTAATAAGACAAAATCTCTCCTTTGTTACTGTTATCACAGTTTATGGATCTGAACAGTTCTGGAGCATAGTTAGTATTTAATAAATAGTTTTAGTCTCATAATTATTATTTCAACGTGAGTTGTACAATCCACCCTATTCCTCCACCAAGTTCAGCTGGACGATTGTACTACTACATTTTACTCTTTTTATGTAATTTTTATTTTATGTATTGCTACCTGTGAGTCCGACCTCATAGCTCAGTCGGTAGTTTCCCTTTCTATTGAGCTAAGGGTTCCGGGTATGGTTTCTGACATGGCCGAGAAAAATATCATTCGTAAAATTTAGATTTACCCTCTCGCGGTGATGAATTTATGGCTGAGGGGCTGATTGTTGTGTTTATTATAAATCTAAACTAGTTTATAAGTATTGTGCTGATATAAGCATTCGTTCCAGAAAGTGCAAGCTAAAGACCTCAAATTAACCAAAATGCTACCTGTGTGTACTTTTAATTACACTCTACCAATTGAATAGGATATATCACTCTTATTCAGTCAGGAGTGTATCATAACGCACTTGGGGAAAGTAGTATTCACATTTTGGTGTGTTTTGAGCATAGTTTTGGTGTACATTTATGAAGTCAGAATTTGAAGTAGGTTGTAAATATGGATTATTCAATTAAAAATTAAATAAGTCGTAAATAAAACGAGGGTATTTGGGAAGCGCTAAATCACCCAAGATATCATAAGAGTACGAAAAAATAATAAATGTTTGAAACCCATTATTCTAAACTAGAGGTATTATTGTTTAAATATTTCCAGGCGAGTTATCTTTTGACATTCTTGGCTGAGAGTCTTTGTTTCCCGAATCCTCCTTACAGCTCTTAGATTACAGCATAACTATTAATTTCTCAGAAGATGCCACTGATTTTTGGATATATATATTATTGGTTTTTAGCTCACAGGATGAATTGTCATAGCGCTAAGAAAAACAAATAATGTGCTCAGTCCTCATAGACAGGAATTGTCTCAGTGCTAGGGAACTTTACTAACATGCTCAGCTCTCAGGCGTAGTTTAAAGATGCGCTAGTTTCGTGTTGAGCTAGACCTCCGAGGACGGGGAGATTAAGATCTGAATCTCGGTTGGGTGGACTGGGGGTTAATTTTCTTATATTGTTTTTCATTTTCACATTCCTTCCACACACATTTGATTTACATGGACAGAGTGTTTAATGTATTAAACAATGGATACAAGCCAAAATAAGTTTATGGAAAAAAATTGGAAACATGGTATATTTTATGCTCCCTATTAATAAATGGGCAACCAGTTTGTTTTTAATAATTTTGATTGAACATAATTATATTCTAATATTTGAGGTTGTGAAGTCTATTTACATATCTTATTAAATAAACTGAATCTATTTAAAAGTTCAGAGACTGTTTAAAGCCCACAATGAAATATTTTAAGATAAAACGAATAATAACTCACAATTTCAAAGAGAAAATATCTATATTAAAATTTTTGAAAAGGTCAGAAGTTATAAGCTACAGGAGAAAATTATGAAGTTTTATTTAAAAGAATTACTGTCCCAATTAGGGGTAAAAATAAATTCACGTTGCCCAGGACATTCTTTCTCGCTTTTTTACATAAAAATGGAAACTTTTACTAAAACCTAGTTGGATAATATAAACGAAATAATATATATTGTTTCAAAACATAACAGTTAAGAACCATCACATTCTAACAAATAAACAATCTCTTCATTCCCCAGACATATGTTTAAAACTATATATTTTCTTATCCTTGTTGAAATTATTGGTTAACAAGATATGTTATTTTTAAAATTGATTTATTTTATATTCTTACAGTTTATCAATGATAAATAGTTTTTTTATCTTTAATAAATGTGTAAATATTATCAACATTGTTGATATCCGTTAATCTTAACAACCCTCCAAGTCAATATAGCTGAAAAATTTGTCATTTCAATTTGTTTGTAATATTAAAAGGTGTCCGGATACAACTTTTAATCTAAATTTTTATATCTGATTTCCAAAATAACACTCTTAAACCACTCTTAACTTGATTCTTGATAATATGATTCCAAACACTCCTATTTATAAACTCTTAACTATCCTAGTTACCAGGTTTCAGGTCTCGGCAAAATGTTCTCGGCTCTAGGCGAAGTTACAGATAAGCCAAACAAAATGTTAAAATCCCCTATTTTATTACGAAAGCATATGAAACGAAGATATTCATCTAGATCTCGAGTTAAAAAAGTACCATTATTATGTTATATCTTTATATCTATTAAAATAATTTTAAGATTATACAGATCTTGTATTTTCTGAAATATTCGTTATTCTGAAGAGAGAAAATAATGACATCGCCTCCCCTCTGTGACCAATGAGTGAAGCGTGTACAAGTACATCATATCATATCATAATTTTTCTAATTATAAATTTTTAGGAGCTTAAAAAAAGAGAACGTTTCGATAAAGAAGAATAAGTTATTTTGAATTTGTGTTAAAATGGCTAGTTTAATATTTACAATGTTTAGATTTTTAAAAGAAGATAGGAGCTTATATTGTACAATTTTGGAAACTGTTCTACTGGCCCATGAAGGATCACACAACATGAAGCTTTAAAAGCGATGCATATAATATGAAAATATTCTGGTATTCACAAGAGAGTTTCATTTAAATTATTTATCATACGTATGAAAAATAAATATTTTAACTAGGTAAAATAAAATCCGACATTAATATGTACCTAGGAAACCACTATTATAACATATTGAAATACATCATGTTTCCTGGCAACAAATACTAATCATTGCTTTATTTTAACGAAAGAATGTTATTTATGAAGCTAAAATTTATAAAGAATATAAACACAAATATTACATGCGATACTGTAATATAGTATTATCTACGATATTATGAGAGCCTCACATAAAAGTAAAATGAATAAAAAGACAATAAGGTATATAATCACCCAAGATACTTTTCCATTTATTCAAGATATCCCATGATTAAAACACGTATTTTCTTTAGGAATCTAACACATGGGTACCTATTTATTTTATTGATATTTTATAATGAAGTTGAGCATGGTAAACTGAAACAGTACTTTCCTGGAAGTCTGAATTGTTAATAACTGGTCATCATTACAACTATAAGGATTACAACTCTTAGAGTGTTTAATATGAATAGTGAAAGATATATGTGTGTTCTACCCACCCTTATTAGTACTAACTTAACAACTAACCAAATAATTTATAACATTTTAGTTTAAATTATATGGTAGCGCTTTATCTTGCCAAATCAACGTACACGGGTTTTAATCCCTGTATGTTCATGTGATCTTTATTAAATCGAGATGGATTCTGATATAAGTGATGATGTTTTGTGATGCAACGTAGAAAATGGCCACTAAAGGCAATCTTTTGGAAGAGTTGGCGGTTCAGGTGATTCAAATCAGGAGGGAAAAACCATAAATTATAAACAGATCCAGATATTATATTGAAGTTTGAGGACTTTTTGGAATCTGGTCTCGAACTAAATTTTAAGTTAATCAACCCTCACTTTCCAAATTACGAAAATTATAACAAACAATCAAATAAGTTCAAGAAAAAGAAAATGACCTTTACCAAAATTCCCAGTAACAATAATTTAATTTACAAAAACTAATATATAGAGTGTTGGCTCAAATGTTAGAGTGATTTACTCTCGTTCGAAAATATTAATAAATTAAGCAACAATTCTAAATTCAAACCTATCTCCTTAGACGAAAATATAAAAATTAAAATTCAATATCCAGATGACCTAAACATTTCTATAACTTTTGACCAATTTTCGGAAACCAGTCCTAAATTAAGAACATTGTTCACAACGTTTACTATTTTATCAGTGAAAGAAAATCTGTTTTCGAGGTTTCGGACTATTCCAAAATTCCATGTTATGAGATATTAATACTGAAAGAGAAATATTTAGAATGCTGGATTGGAAAAGGGATGATTTCGCCTCAAAAGCATATTTTGAAAAGAAAGGAACAACATCTTGTACAGGAAGACTCTTCGTTAAAATAGGGATATGGTTTCAAAAATTAAATATTTTCAAATAAATCTAAGAATAGAGAATCTTAATCAAAATAATTATTTATTTCATAATTCCTATTCAAAATTAGAAATTCTAAATTCTAAATTAAACATTTTCAAAATTTGTAAGTGAAAATAATACGTGCCAAAACTATATAAGTGTTTGATTAAATTTAGGAGAAAATGAACACAATTATTTTTACCAGCATCTTCCTGTAAATAACTGTTCTCATATTGCAAAAAAAATTACCCCATCATCTTACTACCCATTCAGTTTATACACTGATATATCTATCAATTTGTTTGTTTATATGTTAAAACATTTTTTATATCATTTCAAGAGTCCTATAATGTAGACGAAGCTGCTGAAACATGCAGATAAGAGACATGTAGCGCAATGATGTCAGCTGTGAGAGGAGATACAATAGAAATCATTACAGCGATGAGTGCTAGTGGATACTTCGTTCCTCTAATGATAATCGAACCCAGAACCAACAGTCACGATCAACAGGTGAGATAATGTACTCCAAGTTCGATTGGATCCATCTGGATGGGACAAAACCCTTATTTTCACTAAGTGGTTAGCCCACTTTCTTTGAAATCCTCCATCGATTACAAACGTAATATTTGCAGTAACAAGTTTAACTACTCTTGTTTCAAAGCTATCAAACAAAGATGACTATATTCAACATTATTTTTTTATTTTCCATGAACAACATCACTGAAATTTCATTACTATTATTCAATCCTCTATACGCATCTACATTGATTTCCTTTAATTATTGTAATTGTTTTGTTGAAATGTAAATAGTTCTTTTAGTAATAAATAAACAACTAACAGACGCTCCGATTTGTTGCGAAATTAAAGTTCAAGCATATCATATTTTTCTTCGTTATTTCTACTGGTGGAAAGTATGGAATGAATTTTGGACTACTTATTATCATAGTAAATATAAATGTTGTCTACACTAACTACCAGAAGTTATATATATTTATCTTAAATATTTAATGTGACGCCTGCATATATGATGATACTTTTTTGAAGAAAAAATAGAAGTAAAAACATACATGAGAGCTCTTTCTATTTACTATCACCTAATTCAGGACTTCAATTACACCTTCATTCTTTGTTTTACTAAGACATTTTGTTGTAGTTAATAAGTAAGCAAGAGGACAGACACTTCTTAATTCATCTAAACTTATTAACCACTAGCTATTATTAATGATAGGGTGTATTAAAATCGTAATTTAATCATATTATATGACGTATATTATTTAGAGTTAAAATAAATCTAAAATCTGATTTATAAACTCCAACAATATAATTATTCTTACAATCGACCCAATAATGTACGTTCGTTTCCACGGAAATGACTGAAATAAACCATAACTTCAATTGGTGTATTTCGTTGAGTAGCTTGTAATAAGAATTCTTGCTTAAAAACATAATATTGCCAATATGAGCCTAACCAAAATATTTTATTTCTTTCTTCTGGGCTTGGATAAGTTTCAGTAGGTTCAAAGAACTGTTTAGAGCTGTTGGGGACTACATGTTGGGACACAAATATGTCGAGGTTTGGAAACTAAAAGGTGGGACAGTTGCTTACTTTAAATGTACTTAGTCACATGCGATTTGGTTCAATATATTTGAGAAAACATATATATGAATATTTACAGACAAGCTAAAATAATTGTAATTATGTTACTGTCCGTATTGAAGAAATCACAGTTCATTTAATTTAAATTAAATGAAAAATCAAAGATGCACAGGAATCGATGTTGGGACCTAATGCTATACCATTTATTTAACCTGAATTCGTCTCGTGTTCGGAGTCTGGAGGGGGAATAACGGTAAATCAAACGGATATGGAAAGTCGTCAATGAGCATCACAATACTATCTCGAGTGGGCTGAGGTGCCAACTGGACTATACATGTTGTACTAACTTATTCGAGTCTAATAACAACTTATTTTGATTTTGTGTTTAATGAGCTAATTTGATATTTAAAAATTTTAAATTTTTTTTAAAAGAAGGGATCTTATATTGTAAATATTTGGAGTCTGTTTAACTGGCTGTTGAAGGAACACATCTAGAAGTTTTAAATAGCGATGCATAGAGTATTAAAATATTCTAGTTCTCAAAAACCTAGTTTCATATTATTATTTACCATAAGTATGAAAATAAATATTTTATATAGATGAAATAAAACACCACAATAATATGTATCTAGGAAACCACTATTATAATATATATAAATACATCATGTTGCCTGGCAACAAATAATATTCATTTATTGATTTAAAAATGAAAGAGTTTGTTTAGTAAAGCTAATATTTATAAGGAATATAAACGATATAATTTCTCGCGATAGTGTAATATATTATCCACGACATTACGAGGCTAATATTATAAGATGACACTAAGGGATATCATCACCCAAGATACTCTGCCATCTATTCAAGTTATTCCATGACAAAAACAAGTATTTTCCTTAGAAATCTCACACATAGGCGTCTAATTATTATATTGATACTTATAATAAAGTTGATTAAGGGTAACTGCAACAAAACTATCGGAATGGATACTTGTTAGTCAAAAGTAGTATGTAATTTTCTTTGAATATAAGCTCCGTGAAAAGTGTAGACGATATTTGAATTCACGACTCAAGTTCGCAAGATAGACACAGCTTTAAGTTATTGCAGGGTAAATCCGACTAGTATCATGTTTACTGTAATCAAATACTCGGAAATATTAAAACATTTCTCACTATTTCTGATAAACTACTTGGACAATCACAGTAATTTTCCTGAACTCATTATAACAACCTTAAACGGTCGGAAGGTATTATTAAAATTACCATATTCCAATTAGTTTTTTTGAAAAAAAAATTCTAATGAAACAACTATGATAAGGTTAATAGAGCAGACATATTTTCACTTTGTATAAAAGTTTTTTTGCTAATTGAAATAGATAGGTAGTATCAGTGTATGAAATGTTCATCATGAAATTTATTTTTATTTTTATCTAAGATTAATTTCTGTAACACTCGCGTTAACTTAAATAAGACGCTAGGTCTAATTGAACATTGTAAAATCTAACGTAGTGCTCGTTATCACTTAACGTTTTGTTAAGCTTTAATGAATATTATATCATTGCATTGTATTTTGGCCTAAAAACAATATGTTTGGTTTCAGGTTGTCGAGATACGTAGACATTTATCAAAATCTCTGGTTCGAAATTTGACGATATCAATATTTTCTCTATGAGGTGTTATTACGAAGTAAAAACGACAAAGAAAAGTTTTTTTTTTTTAGTACGCTCTAGATTTAACATCGCACTGAAGGCCATTTCACACCATTTTATTCGTCACATATATTACTCTGCATACTCGAGATCATTAATTTGACAGTGAACGCCATATTATTATTATTATTATTATTATTATTATTATTATTATTATTATGCGTAGCGCAAGCCTCGCCCCCGCTTGCCCCCCACCTTCCCTTCCCCATCAGCCAAGTACTAAGTTAATAGCCAGTATTATAAGTTTTATATTCGCGTTCGTTAAGTCAAGATGGCGCTCGATGTACTTTGTTGTGAATCGGATACCTCCAGCACTATTCCGTGGATTGGTGACGACGACGATTCCGATACTGATGACCAGCTCTTGCTTTTATATTATTTGTCTAAGAAGATAAAATAGAATCATTCAATAAACAAGAACACGTTAGATCATGGTGAATAACTTCATATGATGTATACTCTTACACCAGACTAACTCTTGAATTAGAATTGTTGCCTGAATTATTTGTCTTTCTGAAGAGGGTAAATCACTCAATCCTTCGAGACACCACCTAATATAATATACTTGTTTTTGGAAATTGGATTATTGTTAATGTGAATTTTGGAGGTGGTAATTTTTTTTTATTGATCTTATTTCATTGTTAGGTAGAATGTTCGTCATTTATAAATGTGCTTTTTCTCAAAATGGTTAAGGTTCACTAATTTAAAATTAAGATCGAGAACGAATTCCAAAATTTGCTCGAACTTCATTATTTCATCTGGATCTTCTTGTAATTGTTTTTATTATTTTCTCTTGATTTGAACCACCTGAACTACCAAGTCTTCCAGCGGATTATTTTTCATGCCCATTTTCTACCATCTATCACACAACATCATAGCTTATCATAGAATCCATCTCGTTTTAATAAACACCATATAACCAGACAGGGATTAAAACCAGAGTACTTTTATTTGGAAAGATAAAGCTCTATGAGGTAACTCAAAATAATGGTGTATCAATTATTTGGTTGGTTATCAAGTTAATTCTAATAATGACTGATAGATCACATATAATTCTATCACTATTCATATGAAACAAACATTCTAAATTTGTAATTCTAGTAGTTGATGATCAAGTATTAGCAATTTAGAAGTTCAATAAATTACTGTTACAGTTTACCTTACTCAACTTTATTATAAAGTGTCAATATAATAAATATACGCCAATGTGTGAGATTCCTAAGGAAAATACATGTTTTTGTCATGGAATAACTTGAATAGATGGCAGAGTATTTTGGGTGATGATATCCCTTAGTGTCATCTTATACTTTTAGCCTCGTAATGTCGTGGATAATATTATATTACACTATCGCGTGAAATAATATCGTTTATATTCCTTATAAATATAAGCATATATGCATCGCTATTTAAAACTTCTAGTTGTGTTCCTTCAACAGCCAGTTAAACAGACTCCAAATATTTACAATATAAGATCCCTTCTTTTAAAAAATTTAAAATTTTTAAATATCAAATTAGCCCATTAAACACAAAATCAAAATAAGTTGTTACTCGACTCGAATCTTTTTTTTTTAAGCTCTTGGCAATGTTAAGCCAGAATGAAGACGATACGTTATATATACCTTATGATGGGTTCTTCAAGGTATTTCAAGTTTTAAAATGTATATATTGTTTGATATAAATAATTTAAAACAAAATTTATTATTATCCAACACCAGCTATGCAATGATCTAGAATAACTAATGTTCTACTTAACATAAAATGATTATATGTATTTGCTACTATATTTGACCAGTATTATTCGTTGGAGTTGAGCACGTTTAACCCCTCGGTCACTGAGGGGAGGCGCGGACAATATTTTCTATCTTCGGTATCACGAATATTTCAGAAAATACAAGATCTGTATAACCTTTAAATTATTCTTATATACATAAAGAGATAACATTTTAATGGTATTTTTTTTTACCTTAAGATTACTATTAATAGTAATGAAAGTCAGTTAAAGAAGTTTCGTAAACTTTTTAGTCAAAATATCGTTTATTTTATTAATTATAATTCAAAGAATCCATTACAAAAGTTAATCCACGAATCCCCTGGGTATTGTCCACAGATTTCTTGGGATCCATGGAGCACAGTTAGGGAACCACTGCTCTTGGTTTATTGATTTATTTTATTTTAGAATATATTTTACGTTTAAATTGTGTTGACCATTTAATTCATATTAATGATTAAGAACTAATATCCATATTTAAGAATGAAAATACTAAGTATATGGTCACACGGGGAACACAGGTTGAGGTGAAAATTTAGATATTACGGAAAATAAAATAACATTTAATAGAGTCAATGAGTTTAAATATTTAGAAACAATTTTAACTATCGATAACAATATTAGATTGGAGATTGGGAAGATAATAACGTAAGTAAATTCTTATTAATTACTCGATCAGTAAGTTATTGGCTTCTTGCTTGCTGTCGAGAAAAGTAAAACTCAGAATAAACAAAACCACAATATGGCGTTGTTTTCTATGAGTGTGAAAAGTGATCTTTTAACTTTAATGACAGAAAGAAATTTAGGGTGTACGAAAACACGGTGCTTAGGAAGATGTTTGGTTAAAAAATGTATGCATATATTGGGGATTGGAGGATACTACATAATGATGAGCTGCATACCCTGTACTTATCATCAAACATTGATATAGTAATAAGATCTCGCAGGTTACGGTGGGTAGGTTATGCAGCGTGAATGGGATTATCTAGAACTGCTTCAAGGTATTGAATGTCAAACCTGATGGGAAAAGACCACTTGGAAGACCTATACCTATATGGAAGGATAGTATGTGGATAGACTTGAGAAGGATAGGCTGTAATGTAATATATTGGATAGAACTAGCTCAAGATAGGGATAGGTGATGTACTTTAATGAGTGCGGCAATGAACTTTCGAGTTTTTAATGCCATAGATTAAGTAAGTGAAGTAAGTCTATGTTTAAAAATTGTCTATGATTTTAGAAATATCTTAACACCATCTACCATCACTTGTGATATTTATAATTAGATTTAAAAAAAACTGTGTTTATTTTACGAAGATTCCTGAAGGGACGATAGCAACTGAATGATGTGCGCATGTGCGTGAATTAGCTGGGTAGCTTTCCGACTAAACCACTTAAGCCACACCAGTAAATGTATTGTATTCTTTTAACAAGAACATAATTTTAAGAAAGAATGGGTGATTACTTGTTTTCAAAACTAAATAGTTCAATAGTTGTGTATAAGTAAACATATTTTCTCCCGTTGTTTCCCTTGCTCATTCATTATACTAAGGTAATGTAATGAGTGTTAGCTGATGAACTTTCATTCAGCAAGATATTAATATAATATGATCACAATAAATATTTGCAATCTATGAAAGGTCACTCCTTTTTAAATTGATGAGAAGTAGAAAAGTGACCAAATTAAATTATTTTGAATTATTATTTTGGTAAGTAGGCCTACTGTTCTTTGTATGCCATCGTTGTTTTATTTTATCCTATTATGTAGTAGATAACATCTCTATTCATAATAAATTTATATTTTTCAATTTAGATATAAAAATTTGTTTCGAGTAACCAGTAACAAATATTATTACATTTCTGGTTTTAACTGTACTGAATGTAGAAGAGAAGTTTGAGTGGCATTGTTAATCAAAAGATTTTTTCTAAATAAAGAATAGTTATAAAGATTGGCCCATTTCATTTGGCGTGGAAATGCAGAGCCATAGGAATAAACGGTTCTCTTCAAGACTGTTTATTGTTTTGCAAACTCCTTTTCGGAAACAGTCTATTCAAGATTAGAAGAATGTTGATAATTAATATATATGTTGTACTTTTTTACACACATCCACACTATAATTTTAACAGTGATCAATTTTCAATAATTTTGTCATTTTTCAATATAAAACTGACAGCTTCATAACAAAAAATATGAAATATAACACCCAATAAACATCGATACATTATCTTAGAATAGGTGTTGAAAATATTACCATAAAAATTTAATTAACTCTTGATAAACCTGATATCTCCAAACGTTTGGTTTTACCGCAAGGGGGAGCTGAATTATATCCATTTTGAATGGTAGCCATTCAGACTATTCTTAAACAAGCACCACAAATAAAATAACTGAATTGTATCTACTAGAAATATTTGCATTATACCCACATAATCCTGAATTGTATCCATTCTGAATGGTAGCCATTCAGACATTTTCTTAAACGAGCACCACAAATAAAAAGTCTGAATTGTATCCACTAGAAATATTTGCATTATACCCACAGAATAGTGAATTGTATCCTTTTAATTGCGGTACAACTTGTCTGATAGATGGCAGCAGAAGAAACTTGCCTCAACTCATTCCAAGTTTACTAGAGAGCAGCACTTATCCTTAACTCATACCGAGGTAACTAGAGAGCGGCACTATCTCTATATTAATATAAAAAATATAAAATTTTTAATTATCATTGTCTTATTACTTTAAAATCTAAACATGGATTTTCCTAATTATTTTTTAAAACATTACAGAATATATCTGGCATTAAGGTGCTTGTTATTTGTATATATATATATATACCCTACTATCTACTTGTTGACAATCTTGTATTTAAATACTATTATTATGACAATTGATTGCAGTAGATACTTTACGACGCCATATTATTTGCTCACAGAAAACTATCACTTACTCTAAGCAAAGGTTAAAGTAACTTAAATCTAAGATAAAAAAATTAGGATCATCAGTTGATACTAGATTTTCCTCAACTTTCGTTTATTTGAATATTGAATCGTTTGGACTTATGGTTCAACTTTTTTTTAAATGTAAAGGATTCGATATATTTGGGTTTTGTTAAGGCTCTTAAAATTGCTATTGCTAAATGGCATATGCTACCATATTTTCTTAATCTAGCTTGAAGGCCATATATATTAAAGTTACCGAGAAGTACAAATTAAAAATACTACTCTTCAATAAATACTTTTCAATCAGCACAAGTTTTTTAGAAGTGTTATTATGAAAAGAAATATCTTAAGGAACCTTGACAGCTGACACATGTTCTTTGTCAGCATACAAGATCAGAACTACTAATATCTTTAATTACAAAATTCTCAGTGTTTTACAAGTTTCTTAGAAGGAGTTCCCATTTTCCCAGACAGTTTAGACTTTACTAGAGAGTAGTGTAGAGGAATTAAATTTAATTTGCCATAAAATTGGCTAGTGTGGGCTTATGTAGGTATTGGTGTTTAAAACATGATAATTTACCAATATAAATTTAATGGATAAATATATGCATATACATTTTTATGGTTGAAAAAAGTGTTGGAGATAAGACATTATGTTCGAAACAGTGTGGCTTAGTCTATATAGGCACGCTATTTTAATAAGTTTAAAAAAATATATGTTACATTCCCTATAATCTATTTAAGTGGTCTCCACCCAGAAATTTAAAATAATGTTGATGTCTTTAGAAGCTATTTAGGGTGTTCCACGGTTGATTCTTTCTCTCTTCAAAACTTAGTAGTGACTAGAAAATATCTTATGTAGGCTTCCACCAATAAATTTTAAATATTGGATGCCACTAGATGCTAATTGGAGTGGCCCTCTAAGGTTATTTCTTTTAAAGATCGGAAGCCTTTGGGAGCCATTTAAAGTGTTATTTGATTGGAATTTTTTTGAGAAATAAAATCCTATAGAAGCGGTTTAGAGTGGGTCTTTCCTGATAGTTTTTTTAAAAGTGAATATTATTAGAAGTTTGATACAAGGCCATCTTTAGGCTTCAAATTAAAAACTTTGTAAAATTTGGGGGGGCATTGAACCCCCTAAATCTACCCTCCCTACACGCATGACACGCTTTAAAACGCCTTAAGAATGGAAACTTTTCCTCGAAAACTTGAAAATAGACGCAATTTTTTATGAAATAAATAGTGACAAGTTGAGAAGATATATTATTATGAATCTGGAGACCAATTCATTAGACCTTTATGCTGTTCTCTGACGACGCCATTTTGGGGGGCGATTATATGTAAGGAGCCAACTTATATTATTATTGTTGTAATAAACTTCAGGCCCTGGCGATGTCCTTTGTGCCTTGCAGCCCTTTTGGCTTATGGTTACCACTGTTATTCCTAAGTGTCACTCCCCCATTGAGTTGTACCATGTTTCTTTGATAATAAAATTATAACTCTCTTGTGCTCACCTCTGTCTGTTATTTTTGTGGGATAGTAAAGGGGGTAAGTTGCATGTTCACTGTGCAGTTCAATACAGAAGCTGTCTGGCAGATGTGACGTCACAATATTGGAGATGATCAAGATGCAGGCTCGGAGGTAATAACAGGCTTTGATAAAGCATTATTCTTTGTTTGGATAAAAGAGTACATAACATCTCAAGGATTATAAACATAGGTGTAATAAGAAAATAGACTCTTCACTCCTAGACTACTCATAACATTTCCCCCAGTAAAGAAGGAAGATAATATATTTTATCTGAAGCTCCGTTGCATCTAGGGGAAGGGGGGCCACGGGGGCAATTGCCCTGGGACACACATTCCAAGGGGGCACCTTTCCCCCAAAAAATATTAAATTCTATTACAGTTATTATTGTAAATTGATTGAGGGCCAAGTTTGTTTCGTGACCGTGAAGTAGTTTTCGAGCCAATTGAAAATAAATACATCAAATTGTTGTGATACAATTAACAGTTTCTTTGAGTTTAATTAAATTCCTTTGGTTAGGAAAGAGTGAACTTATTGTTGTATTTTCTAGTCATGTCCTTTCTATCCATCTTAAACAAACACATTAAACATTTTACTCACACAAACACAACAGATATATAATGAAACAAAGTATTTCGTAAGTCTATTTTTTTAAATGGCGGAAATGTGTGTTCATAATAATGTAAAATACAAAATATTTCACAATATTCTAATGCTGGAATCCCGGAGTTTTATGTCATAGAGCAGGATCATATGAAATTAGATGACAACGCAGGTGACGAAATTTTAAAATAGAGGATAACTTTTCTACATACATTTCTTAGGTACCTCATTCCAACCGCATTCACCTTGCACTTGTGTCTCTCCTGAGAAATAAGTAGTAAGTCTATTTTTATATAATTCACCAGTGATATGTTAATTACTCTATGACATTAGAAAATCAAAATCTCATTGTCGCAACTACAAAAGTACGCCACCTATCCGTATCTAAATCTAGTTATATCCAGTCCACCCCATTACACCCTATCTCTATCTTGAGCTAGTTCTATCCAGTCCACCTCATTACATTCTATTTCTTGATCATCCACTCTAATGTTATCCTTCCATCATCGTGAATCACATTATGAGAATAAATAATGGCCTATTGAGTGACGTCATAAAAGTCAAAGTGGAAGGGAAAAGGCGACCAGGAACACCGAAAATGTAACTTATTGATGACATCAAATAAGGAAATAAGATAAGAGTTTCAGGATATAACAACTTAGTTGGAAGTGAATTAATTCATTCAAATAATATTATTTTCTTTTTGTCTTAACTTTGTCCTGTAATTCATAGATAGGTTAATCACGTAAATATTCAGTTTTAATAATATTTACTATTACTTTAGTGAGTGAGTCTAGTTAATTATAACCATCATAACCTTAACCATTAAATATATCTTATGTTACCTCTGTCCAACAATATTCAAACTTGTTTACCACTAGTTAGTTTTAACTAACTTAACCATATCTAGCTTACAAGTTTATTTTTCCTAAACTAGATGAAAACAAATTATTTCTTTGGGTCCTGTCATCAGCGCTATACCGGATTGTCACATTCATGTATATTAATTTAATTATAGAATTATTGTAAAAATACTTTCAATGATGTATCAATTAAAGATAGAACTATGTATAATGGCTGGCATTGCAAATACATAACTGTAAGGAGCTGGCACTTAATAGGTACTAATATAACTTTAAGGGGAAGTATAAATTTCTAAGATTTGCAATTTACTAAAGTGATGGAAAATGGTACAAATATGAATCAGTCAGGCTTACACCTCTCTCTGATTCCCCTGTCTCCCAAATCGCGCAGCACTAATACCTGCAGTAGGTTTAAGGTAATTTAACCATCAACCTTTTATTGCACAACTTAAACACGTGTAATATTTAGTATAATTATACGAAGTTTACGCAATGTTATTATTAGCACCGCGTCTTACTACCCGTTATGGTTATACGCATTTACACAATGAAATGTTTATACTATAATAAATAAAAATAATTTTTAATGTACAAATAGTTTAAAAGGGGTAAAAATTACATCATTTTTAATCATACTAGTATAATATAAAGTATTATTTTTAGACCCCGATGATTTGATTTACTCTCATTTTGTAATACACAATGTCGTTTTTCATAATTAATTCAGTAGAATACAATCTCATGTATGAGGCCAGGAAGGGGTAAAGTGTATATGTGTGAGTGTATCCCCCTCCCCTCACCCCTTTCCCTCCCCTCCCTCGCCGTTGGCTCGCGTGTTCCAGGGATTCCCCCCCTCCCGCGACGTGGATTCGCGGGTGCGTAGAGACGGGGGAGAAACGTCTCTCTCTTTCTCTCCTCTTTCTATCTCTCTGTCTCCCCCTCTCCTCCTCCTCTCTCTCTCTTTCTCTCTCTCTCAGAGTAGGAGGTGGCGGGTATAGCCCTCCTTCCCTCGACTAGGCTGGAAAAATACATATCTAAAATGATCTTTTCTATCTCTCTGTCTCTCTCTCTCTCTCTCTCTTCTCCCTTCTTTCTATCTCTCTTTCTCTCCCTCTCCTCCTCTCTCTCAGAGTAGGAGATGACGGGTTTTTTTTGGTATAGCCCTCCTTCCCTCGAATAGGCTGGAAAAAATACATATCTAAAATGATATTTTCTTGCTCCGAATGAAACATACATAGACCTTAGATTTTATTTCTATGATCAAGGACTTAAATAAAAAGTACAACTTTTTTATTTAGCGAGTATATTCTTAAGATTATGATGATACATACATATAAATTCTCTTTCCCTCATAGTCTTTCACTTGATGCATACAAAAAATATCTTTCTCTAAAGTCTTGTCTAAACATGTTAGAACACTTCACCACTTGAACAGTTCGTACTCGCCTTCACCCAGATTATTATGATACATACTTCCCTCATAGTCTTTCACTTGATGCATACAAAAAATATCTTTCTCTAAAGTCTTGTCTAAACATGTTAGAACACTTCACCACTTGAACAGTTCGTACTCGCCTTCACCCAGATATATTAGTCCTCTCTGTGAAGCGTTAAAGCGGCTCCTGTAGCGCGCACCAAAGTTTTTACCCGGTAGATGCACTTTGCCCACATAGTCTAGCGTTATGATGTTCGGTTCGTCCTCATCCTCACTGATCTCTTCATCTCCTTCTAGGCGGCGAACGTTGTACGTACGAAACTTTTCAAGTTCAGAGACCTGCTTGACCCGATCGAGTTCCTTACGCTCGATTCGGTCCAACTCGACGCACAAAGCGTTTTCCTCCTCCTCCGGCGACTCCTCCTCGGGCCAAGCTGTAGAACTACGTTCACCGGACTGACTCGATTCCTGGAAAATTCGCGGCTCGTCCTCGGGGAAAGCTGTAGAACCGCGTTCGATGGACCGACTCGATTCCCGGAGAATTAGAGGGTCGTCTCCTTCCTTAAGATTGTAGACCGGGCAAGCAGTAGAACAGCGTTCGACAGACTGACTCGATTCCCACATTCCGGGATTATGGCATCCGAGCCAGTGCACGGAAGAATCACAGCACTCGCTGTAACCTTTGTCGGTCCGCGCGATATGGTATTCTAAACCACCGTTCGAAATCTTAATATCGCTCATGTCCTCCAGACGGTAACCCAACTGCCTAAACATGTTGAATGAGATACGTCTCCCCGCCTCGCGTCCGCTTTATACGCTCGGGATGGAGGAGGGGGAACGCGCCCTCCCCTCCTTCTACACTATATCCTTCGCCTCGATCCACGAATTGTGAGACGAGTCGAACCCTAACCATTTGACGTATACTCTATTTCCAGAACGTCTGATTATCTTCTCTACGAGGTAAACATCCGGATACGAAGTCTTTCTAAGCTCCTTACCGTAGAAACCTCCCGTGATAGGATTACCTTTCATATCTTCGAGTAGGAGGGTCCTGGGATTAGTCTCGACGACGTTACGTATTTTAAACAGTTTGGTCGAGCAGTTCGCGGTATGTTGTAATCTCGACTGTTACCTTATGTTATTGTAGCAAACTGTACTCTGAGAGGCTCAGCTTCTAATCCTGATCATTCTCTGAGAGGTCCAGGTTATTGTACCAGACTGTACTCCGAGAGGGTCAGGTTCTAATCCTGACCATTCTCTGAGAGGTCCAGAATATTGTATCAGACTGTACTCGGTGAAGTCAAGGTTATTGTACCAGACTGTACTCTGGGAGGTCCGGGTTATTGTAGCAGACTGTACTCTGAGAGGTCCGGGTTATTGTACCAGACTGTTCTCCGAGAGGTTCAGGTTATTGTAGCGGACTGTACTCTGAGAGGTCCAGGTTATTGTACCAGACTGTACTCTGAGAGGCTCAGCTTTTAATCCCGAATGTCACCTTATCTCATTGTACCAGACTGATCTCTGAGAAGTCCAGGTGATTGTACCAGACTGTACTCTGAGAGGCCCAGGTTATTGTACCAGACTGTACTCTGAGAGGTCCAGGTTATTGTACCAGACTGTACTCTGAGAGGCCCGGGTTATTGTACCAGACTGTACTCTGAGAGGTCAGATTCTTGTATCAGACTGTACTCTGAGAAGTCCGGGTTATTGTACCAGAATGTACTCTGGGAGGCTCAGCTTCTAATCCCGAATTTCACCTTATGTCATTGTACCAGACTGTACTCTGAGAGGCCCGGATTATTGTACCAGACTGTACTCTGAGAGGCCAGATTATTGTACAGACTGTACTCTGAGGGGTCCGGGTTATTGTACCAGACTGTACTCTGGAGGCTCAGCTTTAATCCGATTCAACTTATTGTCATATGTACCAGACTGTACTCTGAGAGGCCCGGTTATTGTACCAGACTGTACTCTGGAGGTCCGGGTTATTGTACCAGACTGTACTCTGAGAGGTCCAGATTATTGTATCCAACTGTACTCTGAGAGGCCCGGGTTATTGTACCAGACTGTCCCTCTGGAGGTCAGTTATTGTACCAGACTGTCTCTGAGAGTCCAGATTATTGTACCAGACTGTACTCGAGAGGCCCGGTTATTGTACCAGACTGTACTCTGAGAGGTCCAGGTTATTGTACCAGACTGTACTCTGAGAGGTCCAGATTATTGTACCAGACTGTACTCTGAGAGGTCCAGGTTATTGTACCAGACTGTACTCTGAGAGGTCCAGGTTATTGTACCAGACTGTACTCTGGAGGCTCAGTTATTGTACCAGACTGTACTCAGTGACTGACGAGAGGCCCGGGTTATTGTACCAGACTGTACTCTGAGAGGTCAGGTTATATGTACCAGACTGTACTCTGAGAGGTCCAGATTATTGTACCAGACTGTACTCTGAGAGGTCCAGGTTATTGTACCAGACTGTACTCTGAGAGGTCCAGTTATTGTACCAGACTGTACTCTGGAGGCCCAGGTTATTGTACCAGACTGTACTCTGAGAGGTCCAGATTATTGTACCAGACTGTACTCTGAGAGGTCCAGGTTATTGTACCAGACTGTACTTGGAGGCCAGTTATTGTACAACTGTATCTGAGAGTCAGGTTATTGTACCAGACTGTCTCTGAGAGGCCAGTTATTGTACCAGACTGTACTCTGGAGGCCAGTTATTGTACCAGACTGTACTCTGAAGGTCCATTATTGTACCAGATGTACTCTGGAGCCGGTTATGTACCAGACTGTACTCTGAGAGGTCAGTTTATCAATGTACCTAGAGTCTTGTACCAGACTGTACTCTGAGAGCCGGTATTTACCACTGTACTCTGAAGGCCGTTATTGTACCAGACTGTACTCTGAGAGGTCAGTTATGTACCAGACTGTACTCTGAGAGGCAGTTTGTACCAGACTGTCTCTGAGAGGTCCAGATTATTGTATAAGACGCTGTACTTCTGAGAGGTCCAGGTTATTGTACCAGACTGTACTCTGAGAGGCCCAGGTTATTGTACCAGACTGTACTCTGAGAGGCCTGGGTTATTGAACCAGACTGTACTCTGAGAGGTCCAGATTATTGTATCAGACTGTACTCTGAGAGGTCCGGGTTATTGTACCAGACTGTACTCTGAGAGGTCCAGGTTATTGTATCAAACTGTACTCTGAGAGTCCAGATTATTGTACCAGACTGTATTCTGGGAGGCCCGGGTTATTGTACCAGACTGTACTCTGAGAGGTCCAGGTTATTGTACCAGACTGTTCTCTGAGAGGTCCAGATTATTGTACCAGACTGTACTCTGGGAGCCCGGGTTATTGTACCAGACTGTACTCTGAGAGGTCCAGGTTATTGTACCAGACTGTTCTCTGAGAGGTCCAGATTATTGTATCAGACTGTACTCTGAGAGGTCCGGGTTATTGTACCAGACTGTACTCTGAGAGGTCCAGGTTATTGTACCAGACTGTACTCTGGGAGGTCCAGGTTATTGTACCAGACTGTACTCTGAGAGGTCCAGATTATTGTATCAGACTATACTCTGAGAGGTCCAGGTTATTGTACCAGACTGTACTCTGGGAGGCCCAGGTTATTGTACCAGACTGTACTCTGAGAGGTCCAGGTTATTGTACCAGACTGTTCTCTGAGAGGTCCAGATTATTGTATCAGACTGTACTCTGAGAGGTCCAGGTTATTGTACCAGACTGTACTCTGAGAGGCCCAGGTTATTGTACCAGACAGTGCTCTGGGAGGCCCGGGTTATTGTACCAGACTGTACTCTGAGAGGTCAAGGTTATTGTACCAGACTGTTCTCTGAGAGGTCAAGATTATTGTATCAGACTGTACTCTGAGAGATCCAGGTTATTGTACCAGACTGTACTCTGAGAGGCCCAGGTTATTGTACCAGACTCTACTCTGGGAGGCTCAGCTTCTAATCCCGAATGTCACCTTATGTCATTGTACCAGACTGTTCTCTGAGAAGTCCAGGTTATTGTAGCAGACTGTACTCTTGGAGGCCCAGGTTATTGTACCAGACCGTTTTCTGAGAGGTCCAGGGTTGTAACCCTGACTGTGGCTGGTTATTGTACCAGACTGTACTCTGAGAGGCTCAGGTTCTAATCCAGACTGTAACTAGCTACCTTGTATTATTGTAGCAAACTCTACTCTGAGAGGCTCAGGTTCTAATCCAGACTGTAACTGGCTAGCCCCGTATTATTGTAGCAAACTGTACTCTAAGAGGTCCAGGTTGTAACCCTGACTGTAGCTGGTTATTGTAGCAGTCTGTACTCTGAGCGACTTTTATTGTACCAGATTGCTCTCTGAGAGGTCCGAGTTGTAATCCTGGAGAGGACAGGTTGTAACCCTGACTGAAGCTGGTTATTGTACCAGTCTGTACACTGAGAGACCTAGGTTCTAATCCTAACTGTTACCTTACGTTCTCTGAGAGGTCCGAGTTGTAATCCTGGAGAGGGCAGGTAAAAAACAATACACACACAGAAAACTCTATTTAATGAATATAATGATAAACATTTTTTTAAACAGATACACACTAAATTAGTATATTTTTTTCTTCAGTCAAGTTTTGTAACCCTGACTGTGGCTGGTTATTGTACCAGACTGTTCTCTGAGAGGCTCAGGTTCTAATCCAGACTGTAACTAGCTACCTCGTATTATTGTAGCAAACTGTACTCTGAGAGGCTCAGGTTCTAATCCAGACTGTAACTGGCTAGCCCCGTATTATTGTAGCAAACTGTACTCTAAGAGGTCCAGGTTGTAACCCTGACTGTAGCTGGTTATTGTAGCAGTCTGTACTCTGAGCGACTTTTATTGCACCAGATTGGTCTCTGAGAGGTCCGAGTTGTAATACTGGATAGGACAGGTTGTAACCCTGACTGAAGCTGGTTATTGTACCAGTCTGTACTCTGAGAGACCAAGGTTCTAATCCTAACTGTCACCTTACGTTCTCTGAGAGGTCCGAGTTGTAATCCTGGAGAGGGCAGGTAAAAAAACAATACACACACAGAAAACTCTATTTAATGAATATAATGATAAACATTTTTTTAAACAGATACACACTAGATTAGTATATTTTTTTCTTCAGTCAAGTTACGGAACATGAATATTTTTTTTCTCAAGTCTTTTTTAAAGCACTAACATTTTTTTCTAATGATAAAGGTATAGTGACATTAATTATTCACTTTTGTATTAATCAAAACATACATACACAGAAAACTCTATTTAATGAATATAATGATAAACATTTTTTAAACAGATACACACGCTAAATTTGTATATTTTTTTCTTCAGTCTAGTTACAGAACATGAATATTTTTCTCAAGTCTTTTTAAAGCACTAACATATGTTTTTTTAGTGACATTAATCAAAACATACGTCTGCTTTTTTCTCAAGTCTTTTTCTAGTGGCATTAATCAAAACATACGCACACTGAAAACTCTATTTAAACAGATACATACTAAATTAGCATATTTTTTTTTTCTCAAGTCTTTTTTAAAGCACTAACATTTTTTTCTAGTGACATTAAACAGATACATACTAAATTAGCATATTTTTTTTCTCAAGTCTTTTTTAAAAGCACTAACATTTTTTTCTAGTGACTACACCTACTGAAAACTCTTTTTAAACAGATATGCGCTAAATTAGTTTATTTTTCTCAAGTCTTTTTTTTAAAAAAAAGAGCACTAACATTGACATGAGGGTTAGTAGATGCCTGTTCGCTTGTAGATCACCCACTGACATACGCACATGATGGTCCAGCTTCAATCAGCGCCTCTTGGAAGGAAGTAGTTGGTTGCTCGCTTATAGAGTAATGACCCCAAGGTAGAGTTCTGACTGATCCAGGTAACACGTATCGTTTGTCATCGATAGAGCATAGTGCAACCCGATTAAATTTTTGCGTGTAAAGTTTGAATCCTACAGCTCTTATTGAACGAGCTTCTCTCATGACTACCGTTTCATTAGTTAAACAATTACGATAGTCCTCTAAAGAGAGCGTTCTTAACGCGCTACTCTTGACACCTTTAGCCTTGAGCATCTCACCACCCCCTTGCACAGCAAATGAATAGAGTTTAGGGCGTAAACCTATGAACTCAGTGATGATCTGACCTCGAGTCTCGTCTTTTAGTTTACCGAGCACCCCTTTATTTACTGCAGGCATGCCGTAAACATTGTCTTGTCCGTAAGTGGAGGTGTCCAGATAGTCATTAGCTAACGGGATAAGTCGTTAGTAGGCGTCCTCGACAGTCATATAGTAGAGAAGCGAGTCTGTGTCAGTGTATTGGAGTTTTAACGTACCTGGTGGGAAGGCAGGAACCATGATCTGGTAATGTAGACCGTACATGACTACTTTAGAGATTTCCAAAATGGCGAATCCCGCATAAATTGGCATATCAAAGTAAATCTCCTGCGGTTCCATCTCAATGATGACCAGGTTTTCTGATACAATCATACGGTTTTTAAAGTTTGGACTGGCTATAAGGTTACCAGCTCCAAATTTACCTTCCCACCTGGTAGTTATTTTTACCGTACGGTAGGCCCTCTTGTTAGATATAAGGCGGCCGAATGCGGCATTGTTCATCAATTTGAAAAACATGTTTTCAAACTGATTGCTCGCTTTGCTCCTCATTTCCGCGTTCAGCTTGATATACGGGGCCATCCAAGGAGATTGTTTGAAACTGAGAACACGGTGGACTCTCGTCAGTTTCAACCCATTCACTAAACATAACTTTAGATGACGATAGTGAATGACGTACCTAGTCTTATCAGCTAGAGTCGTTAATAATTTCTCGTGTTTCCCTACGGGTGGAATCCCTTTCTCAGGACAGAACGGCAAGTCAGAATGAGCGTCATGTACATCTTGCGGATATTCAAGATCTACCTGCAAGATATAGCCCGTATCCGCATCGTCCTCCACGTTTAGCACGTCCAAACGTTCAATTTCATCATCTTCAAGCCATCTGAACCCTCCATAGGGTAATGAGCTCAACATGCTAAATGAATAGAGTCCATTCACGTCTAGATAAACGAGGTAAGACTCAGGTTTGGAACGGTCAAATGAACTCATATAACGATTATTAGCTACAGAATGACGATTAGCTACGAAACATATCCCTCCTCGAATAGCTCCCTCAATGAATTGATGTATATCTACGTCATCTATTAATTCGAGCCGTACCTGGGTTATTCTCAATAGAGCTTGGTACGCTAGACTGGGGGCCGTAAGAGACCATCCGGGATCGAGCCTATACGTCTTCATACAAAGATCACGAAAGTTCTCAAAGACGTCGGCCAGTAGTGTTACGTCGGTATGAAGGTAGAGGTTCGAGTAATCCCAAAGATTCTTACATTCGAATAGCCGCCAAACCTCACAGGCGTGATCATAGTCTTCCTGAGAGATATGACTATCCGTGAGCGCGTTATAAAATTTATCTTTGCCCGGTAACTGAGTCTTGTTCAGCCGCTCAAATGAATCTATATAGTCATAGGGGAACACCCCTTTACGAGCAACTAGTTTGAAACGTTCATCATCAGGATGACACTTACGAGTGATTTTAAGCTGCTCAGGTTCGAGGTAAGATACGCATTTCTCTAGGGAGGTACATAGAAAGCTGAAACTATCTATAATTTTAATTGTGATCCCTCGAAACCCGTACCGAATATACTTCATGATTACTTTGAATCTTCCCATTGTCTCGCCAATAACCTTAACTTTCCCTGGATTGACAAGAACGCTCTCCCCTGTGAACGGATCAGTTTCTCTACGTTCAACAAGTGATTCGAGAAGGAAAAAATTATCGTAGCAACGCGCGTTATGAATAACCACGCTCAGATGACTAGGGTTCTTGTAATTAATATTACACCCTGCGTGGCTGCTACCACGATAAAGTCCTGTCAAGTGACAATGATCCATAACGCGGATATCATCATTCGCGTAGGGTTTTTCACAAATATGACAATGAGTGGCCGTATTGTGAGCATCTCTTTGAGCAGGTGTTAGCGGCGTCATTGGAACTACAGTACTATAATAATCTAGTACGCGCTTTGCCGTATCTACTAGAGCTTCAACAAATTGGTCTGTACAATCTTTTCCCGTGAAGTATCGGTACTCCGAGAGATTATCATCAAAAATACATTTAGTGTACATGCCTACAGAATATGCTACATGACTCTGTACATTCTCAGTATAAGAAAATTTCGTGTCAGGATCACACGTTTCTATAGGCACGAGTAAACTCTCCAAGTCAGCGTACACGATAAATCCTGTTTTCTCCTGTTGTTTATACTGTGAGAACGCCAGGAATTTATTTTCCCCTTGAGGGAATGTACTCCTTACCGCTCCAAATTTTTTACACGTTTCTTTATGTTTTACAAGTTTATTTTCAGTCAGAAAAGAGCTCAAACAACGGTCACAAAAATACCTACGTCTTGTGTCAGACAAGGGTGCTAGTTGAGGGTTTATTAACCGTGACAGATTTTTGATTGCGCTGAAATGATAATTTTCCGTCCCATGTACTTTTATCATGAATAAATGAACATGTCTAGCACGTTCTTTAGCACTGACATGCACGGGAACGATCACTAACTTTTTAGAGTCGTCTGCAGTGTCCACATAAGAATCACTACCTTCGTGTTTTGCAGTGTACACATTAACAGATATATCGTTAAGCCTTTCGAAGCGTTCAATATATCTCATTTCGAACGGAAGCGGGATCCCATCTAGATTCAACACGTTACGAAAATTAGGATAAGATGATAAACGCTGAGCTTTCCCTGTCGGCTCAAAGAGGCACGCCAATACGGATGCAGGGAAGCAAAGTCCTTCTTCAGCTTGAACATTTATCAGCGCTCTACGTCCGGCTATAGTTTCAGGGATTTGAACGTGGGCACCAATCGCGAAAGCCGAGTTTTTCGAGAAATTTACTCTCATTTCCAACGTGCCGTTGTATATCCACCCTGAGTCTCTAGAAACAAAGCCCTCAATCTGAGCAAGGAGTGGGAAGACCACGTTATTCTCGTATATCTCCTCCAAGTTTATTGGGTTAAATATATTGTATACAGAAGAATTGAAATAACCCTTTTCAATTCTACCATCAGTAGGATGCTTAAACTCGCAAATGAGGCTACAATTTACCTTTATCGGGCCGTTCGCGTTTGATTCTTTTTCTACAGTCTTTACATAAATATCTCCGCATGCAACGAGAAACTGTACGGGATCCTTATAGGCTAACTCGTTACTGATTGAGTATGTCTTTATACGTCGGGCGTACGCTTGTTCAATAAGTTTAATAGATAGTCCTAGCGGCTCCAGGTAAAGCCTAAACTGAGTAAATCCTGTAACTAAGTTTCGTGATAAGGTCAAAAGACTTTGGATCTGTACGTCTATATTGTCATGGTCCGATATCAGTACGCTCGAGGTCTTAATTCGACCAGGTATATGCTCAATGTAAGCATTATACAACTTCCCTTCACGAAGTGCAACGTCATGTTTCAAGTATCTAATTAAAAGTTGTTCATTAGCGTCTAAATCCGCGAGAGTATACACCCTATTCCCATTAGTTTGCCGAGATACAATGATAGGAGGTGACAAACGCAATCGTTTTGTCAGTGGTTCTGTCATGTTTGGGTGCACTATGCTCTAAAAAGGCCCTACTCTCCCCTCAGTATTATCTTCTTCATTTCGGGTCAACTTGCTCTATGATCTCTTCGAGCGGCTCTGAGACAGCTATAAAAACAAACAGGGACGTCTGGTTAGCCGTTCATGAAGCCATGATATACAAACATTGAAGCTAATGTGTGTGTGTGTGTGTGTGTGTTTAATTCGGGATATATACGCATTTAAAGGTAAGAGCGAGTTGTCCCCTATAAATATAACCCTTTTCTTATATCTAAAAATATTAGCGTAATTAGTTCATAAGCGTATAACTCGAACGGGTAGTAAGACGTGATGCTAGGAACTGAATACCTCTAATTAGATTAACTAAAATCATATTAAATGTATGACTCGAAAATACATTTTTTTTAATGCTAACATTGATAATGTTTAGCGCTATCATTCAGCCTGACTGAGATTTGAACGAATCAATGAGATACGATTCTACTTCATGCAAAAGCGAGTACACTTCTTATAAATATAACCCTTTTCTTATATCTAAAAATATTAGCGTAATTAGTTCATAAGCGTATAACTCGAACGGGTAGTAAGACGTGATGCTAGGAACTGAATACCTCTAATTAGATTAACTAAAATCATATTAAATGTATGACTCGAAAATACATTTTTTTAATGCTAACATTGATAATGTTTAGCGCTATCATTCAGCCTGACTGAGATTTGAACGAATCAATGAGAATGAGTAGACTATTATGTTGAAAATACTTTTTTATGCTAACATTGATAATGTTTAGCGTTATCATTCAGCATGACTGAGATTTGAACGAATCAATGAGGATGAGTAGACTATTATGTATTACCTTACTACCCGTTCGGTTTATACGCTAATGTGTAATGGTGAGATGAAATGGAGGATCTACAGTTTAACGTGGAATCCGAACCACGGTGGAGTCCTGACATTCCCCCACATTCACAAGATATCCTGAAGGAAGGTTTTTTTGGGAAAATATGTGTTAACATTTGTAAAATCACAGGAATTAGAGGAAGTGAACCCGCATTCGTGTAGAGTTGAAAAAAAAAACATACTCTGTACATCCTTGACGAGAAAAAAATACATCTTTCGATTAATGGTGAGATGAAATGAAGGATCTACAGTTTAACGTGGAATCCGAACCACGGTTGAGGTCTAGCATTCCCCCCACATTCACAAGATATCCTGAAGGAAGGTTTTTTTTTGGGAAAATATGTGTTATCATTTGTAAAATCTCAGGAATTAGAGGAAGTGAACCCACATTTGCGTAGAGGGAGAGTTGAAAAAACCCATACTCTGTACATCCTAACTGAAAAAAAACATATTTCGATTGATTTGATTAATCCTAGAAATGGTTGTAATAAACATACCTTCGAAGTTTATTAGTGCCGTCTTGCTGTTTTTGGAAATGCCCTGGTAGACTAGGAGTAAGTCGGCTTTGGAGAGCTCCTTCAGCTGGGCGTCGGTAAGTAGAGAAAATCGAGCCGGTAACCACACGTTATATTTGTTCTCCAACAAGGCGAGAACTCTGCGGCCGTATCTAGTCGTCACACCTTTTATATTAGTGATATAATAACCATGACCTATCTCTAAATCTGTCAGCTTCCTTGACACTATCTCACTCGAACCGATTGCTGACAAAAGCGCTGCTGAATATTCACTAGACATTCTTGATTATGTTGTTTAGAATATAAAGATTTAAAAGATAATGGATTCTACTTAAAGGGGTAACTCAATATATAGAAGTAAACTACTCCCCTCTCCAGGAGGCGGCGCGAAAAAAGGGTTTGAAGTCACTTGGCTCCTCCCTCGAGTCATTTACTAAAGTTCCCCCCTCTTGTAAAATTCTCACAGACCTCTGAGACACAGATGTTAACTTCCTGCGAAACAGATGTTAACTTCCTGAGTTAAAGCGCTCTCACGGTTAGGGGAGCAGAGCCGAGCGACTAATTCACAGGAAAACATTTTTCACTTGTCACCCACTAAGTAGGGAAAGAATAAGAGGGAGACTGAGCTGGCAGGAAACCATTCTTCATTTGTCACCCCCGGAAAGAAGGACCTTTTTATCAACTCGGGTTTAGAGAAGCCTGAATCATAACACTAGGATTAAAGGTTAACCCTTTTTGGTTCATGGGAAATCTTAACCTCATTATAACAAGATTCTTTATCTCAACCAATCATAGCAGCCTTTCTCTAATGACCCGCCTCCCGCGAATCCACGTCGCGGGAGGGGGGGGAATCCCTGGAACACGCGAGCCAACGGCGAGGGAGGGGAGGGAAAGGGGTGAGGGGAGGGGGATACACTCACACATATACACTTTACCCCTTCCTGGCCTCATACAAGAGATTGTATTCTACTTAATTCGTTTAATTTTTTTGTCTAGCTCTATTAGTTAAATTTATTTATGGGACCAAATTAATCTTTGCAAAACACGAGAAAAAAAAGTATTGTTTTAACTTTACCAATTTGTAGAAATAACACCGACTAGCTAAACATAATGTCCGCCTGATCCAGACAGTGTCGGATAACCAAACTAATGAGTAATGGCTCACTCAAGTAAAAGTAAGATGGAGAGGGTAGAATAAGTGACATTGATTCCTTCTATCTAACATTTCTCTTCTCTTTTCTTCCTTCCGAATGTCATTTTGAGCTTGATAAATATTATACTATATCACTTTTGTGTTTGATTTACTATTTCTTTAAATATTAAATATTTCATGAATGTATGAGTTTCACTTATCTTACTGGCTTTAGATTAAATATTAAAAATTGAATAAATAAAGAAACATTGCTGAAAATATATGGTTACAAAATCTTATGTTTTAATAATAACATTGCTGTAAGGTAGTAGCCTACATAGGTAATCTTGCAGGGTTTTTCTTATCACCACGTCTTACTACGCGATCGTGTTATACGCCTGAGAATTTATTACGCCAATGGACTAAGAATAACTGTTGTTAAATTTTAGAGGAAATGAACCCGCATTTGCATGGAGGGAAAATGTAAATTTATTTAGTAAAACCACTACAGTTCACCCGACCAAGATTCAAACCTCGATCTCTCCGTCTTCGACATTCTTTCTCAACATACAACTTGTGCGTTAGCCAAATAAGCAACCGAGGCGGGTCGCGTCTTACTATCCGTACGCTTTATACACTTTATGATTGTTGAATGGATTTTGACGAGAACCTAAAGGTTCCAGTCGTCGGGAAAGGGATGTATTTGTTTAAATTATGCTTCTTTAAGTATATATTTAATAATTTTTAATAATCAAGATTTTAATTTATAGTAATTTTATTAATAATAATATTGCTAAACTATACAAAAATATTAATTAATAATCATAATAATAAGAAAGTATTTGTAAAAAAAACATAAAAATGTAATAATAAAATCATTGACTCTATAGAAATAAATAAAAATATAGGAACTACATTTGCATAAAATGTTTTAGAAAAAATGTGTATTTTCATATAAATAATTGGTTATCAATTTATTATCTTACTAAACTCAGTAATCTAATTACTGGGGAATTATTGTTTCAAGCTGCCTGATTTTCTGCACATTAGAACTAAGGTAGGTGTTTGCCATTCTTCACAATATTAAAGTGTGAGTTTCAATGCATTTGATTATTTTAATGCTCTGATGGGGGGGGGGGGATCATCCCACTCACCAACCCCCATTCCATAATTTAACCCCTGCAAGAACCTGACCAATATAGTTTATATAGCAGTGGTCGTGTGAATACAGAGTAATGGTGATCATGTAGCTCTACTGCTGGTGTCATGGTGAATGGCTTTGATGAATTTCTTGGTGATGATATCTCGTCACGTGAAGTTGAGTGAACCACCGTTTCGGGGAAATATTGCATTGAAGGAACCGAGTAAAATACAATTCTAAACATTTTTCTGCGCTCAACATTTATAACATTTTACTATATTATGAATGTTAGTTTAAAAATATCTATCAAAATTTACAGATGCAGATCACATGACTTGACGTAAGAGTATTAAAATGGTTTTAGTAACTGTTAAATAATTTTCTTCCTTTCAGAATCCCACTATACCCTAAACACAGCGTAATAAACATGTATTGTGTTGTGTTGAGAGAAATAATGGTTAAATGGCAGGTCTATGTTATATGCATACATATTCATTTAAATTAGTTTATTATTATTATTATTATTATTCGTGTTTAGAGGCCCATCGACACACTGAGGTCATTAGGGCCTTAGCATTATATGGATACATAGTAAAATCTCCATAGGAGGGATACAGAATATTCACCTGTTTATATAAAAATGTGAAGAGACAATATAAAAATACAATAGAAAAAGAATAGATCTCAATATGGGAGAAAAAACATTTGAGGCACTCCATAGGAGTACTCAAATGGGTTCAAGTACAATTGAGTGAAACACCTGCTAAAAAAAACCCACAGGTGTATCACTCTAATGAAAAACAAAACAAAACAAACATATTAAAACAATATATTAGTTAAAAAAGACAAAACTAACATGTTAAAATAGTTATTTTATTAAAGTCTATTAAAATGGATAAAACGACAAAACAAACACATTAAAGTATACTATAATGTTAAAAAGGTCTCAATAGGAGATAAAATCCAGATGAGCCACTTTATAAAAGTGACTCAAATGGCACTAAAAAGATTCGCCTGGCGTATAAAATGGAGTAAACAAATAACTCCTTCAGCGCTGTCGCGTAACAAAAAACTAAGGTCACCTTTAAATTCAAGGGCCAGGCGAATAGGGGCATAACTGCGACACTCCACCAAAATGTGGTGCACACTAAGGGGAGCATCGCAAAACTCACACACTGGAGGTGGATCCCCTCTTAGTAAAAATCCGTGGGTTAAAAATGTATGTCCGACACGGAGTTGTCACGATGACCTCCTCCCTCCTATACTTGGCAAGGTCAAAATGGCATTGAGGTAGGCGTATCTTCCAGGGAGAAACTCGACCTGGGGATATGGGGATAGCCTTTGGCAAGATTATCCCACACGTGTCGAAAACCGATAGCATCCTGATCTCAACCGGCCTTGTACTACGCCATTTGCCGTTCAGCCCCGTGGAGACTTGACGAACTGCAATAAATTGCGTAGTCATCCACGAAGAGGCATGACCGTACAGGTATGCGCACATTGTCAACAATGCTATTTATTATGATAGCGAACAATGTACAGCTCAGAATACTACCCTGAGGCACCCCATTTTCTTGAATAAAATCATCGGATAAGGTGTTATTCAACCTTACCCTGAAGTGTCTATCCGACATAAAATTAGATATAAAAGAAGGAAGGTTTCTTCGAAACCCCCAATTAAATAGTGTTTTCAAAATGCCGTACCGCCAGGTGGTGTCGTACGCTTTCTCCAGATCGAAGAAGACAGCCAGAAGATGCTGCTTATGGAGAAAAGCGTCACGAATAGCCGTCTCTAGACGGACAAGATGATCCACTGTAGGTAGGTTCCGGCGAAAACCATATTGAATATTAGTTAGCAGATTGCGGTATTCTAAATACCATATAAATCGTTTATTAATTCTTTATTCCAATATTTTACATACACAACTGGTTAAAGCTATCGCTCGATAACTAGTTGGCTCTAATTTATCTTTGCCATATTTATATAACGGGATAATGATTGCTTGCCTCCATAGTGATGGGAACTGATGAGATTCCCAGACACTATTGCAAATGTCCAGAAGATATGCGTGTCCGGCAGGGGGCAGCTGCCGCAACATTTCATAGTGGATATCATCTGGACCGGAAGTTGTGTTGCCCACCTGGGAGAGGGCATAGGTCAGTTTAACTTGCGTAAAAGGGGAGTTATAATCCTCCCCTTGACTTGGACCAAAATCAATAATACGAGGCTCGATGCTCCGCTTATGCACCGCGAACTCGTTAGAGTAGCTCGCAGTGCTAGAAATAGCGGCGAACACCGAGCCCAATACATTGGCAACCTCCATAGGGGAGGAGACAAGTGAACCGTTAGACATGAATGCGGGTATATTATAAATGGTATTTTTGCTACTATGTACTTTACGAATGTGATCCCAAACCTTGGTTGTGGGAGTGGAAATAGTAAGGGTAGAAATAAACTGTCTCCAAGACTCTCTTCTGCTTTCTCGAATAATACGGCGAGCTCTAGCACGTAGAATCCGGATTGACTCCAGATTCTCCGAAGTAGGACGTCGATGAAAGAGACGTAGGGCCCTTCAACGGCTAGAAACAGCCAGCCGGCACTCCTCGTTCCACCAGGGAACAGGACGGTGGTGCGGGTTTGGCGAGGATTTAGGGATGGATGCCCTCGCCACCGCGATGACCGTCGAAGTAAATTGCCAAGCCTTAACATCGACGTCAGGAGAATGGGGTTCGTCGAATACGGCGAGCTCGCGGAATTTATCCCAGTTAGCACGTTTAAGAACCCATTGGGTTAACCGCGCTGTACTGGGAGGATCTTGAATTTGTGAAAGCAGAATGGGAAAGTGATCGCTGCCACATAGGTCCGAGTGAACCTCCCAAAGGAAGTGAGCAGCAATCCCGGGGCTACATAGAGCTATGTCGATGGCAGAGGATACACCATTAAAGGTGGAGAAGTGTATCTGGGTTCCGGTGTTCATTAACACCAGGTTACCCGAGACAAGAATATCCTCTACCATCCTCCCGCGGGTGTCTGTAAAATTAGACCCCACACCAGGTTATGCGCGTTAAAGTCCCCCAAGATGATATAGGGGGGGGGGGGAAGTTGTATATGGAGGGCCTCTAGGTTCCTCTTGGAAACACGTTCACCCGGTGGGAGGTAGATACAGCATACGGTTACCTCCATAGGAAGGGAGACTCTAACAGCAATCACTTGGAGATCAGAAACAATATTTATAAACTTATGATATATGTTGTTACGTGCAAATATAGCCACACCTCCGCTAGCCCGATCAAAGAGTGGCTTGTCGGTACGATATACGTCGTACCCACGAAGCATCGGGCTGTCAGTTTGGTGGAAGTGTGTCTCCTGCAAACACAAGATGGGAGGATGCAGGGAGGAAATTAGTAATTTAATTTCCTCTACATGAGTATAGAAACCCCTACAATTCCATTGTAGTAACGACATTGTTTATTAATATATAATTTAATTAATTATCCTCACATCCATAACACTATCTTTTAAAAATAAAAATTTATTGAGGACTTTTTTAGGTCCTCTTGCTTGTCCCAATCTCTCTTGGACCTCCCTCTTCAGGAGAGGCTTTAGTTTGTCCTGTAGAGACTGGGTTGGGGGATCCTTACGCGAAGGCTTTGTTAAAGCCTTCGACGCTTTTTTAAAATTAATTTTTTCGGCGGTCCCTCGCTGGTCCTTCCTCAAGGCACCAGTGGGACTCGCCTTTGCGATCTCACCTGTACCACCACTCATCCCGACCTCCGGATTTCCTGAGGCGGGGTTGAGCGGCTCTAAAACGTTCGCACATGGTTTAGGACCCCGAGGAGGGCTCGGGGGTGTTCCTCGAGTGGGGCTCGGCGGGGTTCCTCGAGGAGGGCTCGGTGGGGGTCCACGAGGAGGGTTCGGGGGGGTTCCCCTAGGAGGGCTCGGGGGTGTTCCCCGAGGAGGCCTCCTCGGGGGTAAAGGTGGTGGAGGCGACTTCGGCGGGGGTGTCGCCCCTTGTACTAATTTTGGCACCACCATAGATGGTGCTGGTTGTCTTTGAGTGTCTCGAGTAGAGACGAGTGGCACAGGTCGTGTAGGCGTATTGGCAATATTAACTGCGCAATGGCAGTTGGGGCAATTTATGTTCTGGCTTACAATTAGTCTATAAGATGTCTGGAATACCGGAGCTTGATGGATACATATTCCTTGTGGGCCTGGGCATAAGGGATCTTCTTTTCACATTGGATCTCCAGGACTTTTTTCTCCACTTTCCATTTCGGACAGATCTGAGACCAAGCATAATGTGGACCCTTGCAGTTGATGCAGAACTTAGGAGACTCACACGGTGTATCGTGAGCCTCCTGTCCGCAATCTGCACAGTTTGGCCTTCCACGGCATCTCAGCTTCGTATGCCCAAATTCCTGGCACTGAAAGCAGCGCCGAGGATTGGGAACGTATGGCCTGACTCTGAGCACATGTAAGCCTGCTCGAACCTCCTTTGGGAGGATGGGAGTCGCAAAGGTGAGTATATATGTGTCCGTCTTTTTCTCTTGTCCGTTCTTTTTGGTAATGATACGGTAGACCTTGGTGACAAGCTGAGGGGAAAGCTACTCACAGCTATCCTCAATGCTTACGCAGTCGAGGTCATAACAAGTGACCTCTCCCTTGCAAACATTGAGGAACCTGTGGGGCTCCACCCTAAGCTGTATATTAGCCGTATTACTTAATGGTATTTCGGAGATCGCCATAATATTTGAGGATTGTGTGTCGGTCATAGTCTGAATCATAATGGTGCCATCACGTAGTTTCCTTATTAAAACGTCAGATTTTGCTGCTCCATTTATCACTCTTTCGAGGATAAATGGGCTGACAAGTTTCAGATCTTCACTTTCATCCACTCGAGACATCACCAGGAAGCGGGGCTGGAGCCTCACCACCTCCTGGCTTTTTATCAAAACAGGGCTGGACGGCCTTACCCGTTTCCGCCTCTTATCAATATTACGGCCCTGTGAGGGGCCGGGCAGTGAGGTGCCAGCAGAAATTGGCAGTACGGTGCCAGCGGTGACAATGTTATCGGCCATGCCGTATTTGGGGACAACCTACACAGTACTCGGATCGTAGACCCAGGATGACCCAAGTTGGTACTACCACAGATGGCCCTGTTAACTGTCCCGACGAGAGGCTCTATACGACGCTAGACATGACAACCTTCGCACAGAGCATCGCCGAGAGAGAGGTCGTCGCAGCAAGTGGGTGTAGGAAAGTGCAAATTTTACGTCCGGGCCCTCATGAACGCAACCGATCTTTTCCCAAAGTAGGGTACCCGGTTATTGTCATCCCTAAGGCCCTTCTACTAAGGTATTGCAACCGGCGCACTTTCATTCAGGAGCTCAAAGCAGTGGTATCCAATAATAAACAGAGAAGAGCCGGGTTAGTAGCCAAGGTCGTCAACGGAAAGGCCTCTGTGCAGGATGAACGGCAGGGGGAAGCGAAGAAAATGGTAAGGATAGATAAAGTGAAGGGGAAAGAGTGAAAAAAAAGGGGGGAAAGTGAAGGAAGAAGAAAATGGTGTGAAAGGAAAGATATGGGATAAGTTTGTCCTACACGAGGTACGACCTGCACAGAAGCCTCCCCTTTTGGTTGCCTCTTACGACAAGCAGGGGTTACTGCGGGACTATTCTGAGCCCCGTCCCGCAGGGGGAAACTTTGTTATTAATTTAGAGATGGTTTCCGAAAATTTTTCAAAAGTTATAGAAATGTCAAGGTCATTTGTATATTCAACTGTAATTTTTAAATTTTGGTCCAAAGAGATAGTTTGGATTTAGAATAGTTGCCTGAATTGTTAATTTTTTTCGAAAGAGGGTTAATCAATCAACCCGACAAGACACCAACTTGTATATTTGTTTTTGGAAATTGGATTATTGTTAATGGCAATTTCGGAGGTGGTTATTTTCTTTAAATTGATATTATTTGATTGTTTGGTAGAATGTTCGTAATTTAAATTGTGGTATTTTCTAAAATGTGAGGTTTCAATAACTTTAAATTTATATTAGACCTAATTCCAAAACCTCGGACCTCATTATAATATCTGGATCTTCTTGTAAATTCCTATTTTTTTATTTTCTTTTGATTTGAACTGCCAGAACTGCCAACTCTTCCAGCGGACTGCCTTTCCCGCCCATTTTCTCCATGCATCACACATCAAAGCTTATCTTAGAATCCGTCTCGTTTTAATAAATACCACATAAACTGATTGGGATTAAAACACAAGTACATTGATTTGGCAAAATAAGTCTCTACTAGGTAACTTAAAATAAAATGGTATCAAATATTTGTTTAGTTATTTTAAAACTAACAATGGCCGGTAGATTACAAATAAATTTATCATTAATTATATGAAACAAACACTAAATTTTTAATCCTTGTAGTTGTAATGATGACCAAGTATTAGCAATTGAGACGTCCAGGAAAGTACTGTTTAAGTTAAACTTACTCAACATCATTTTAAAGTATCAATATAATAAATAGGTACCCATGTGTTAGCTTTTACAGAAAATACGTGTATTTAACATGGAATACCTTGAATAGATGGCAGAATATCTTGGGTGATTATTTCATTTATTGTATTTTTATTCTTTTATACTCGTATGTGAGGCTCCCATAATTTCGTGGATAATATTATATTACAGTATCACGTGTAATATTGTCGTTTATATTCTTTATAAATCTCAGCTTCATTAATCACATTATTCCGTTTATTTGAATCAAGCAATGTTTAGTATATGTTGCCAGGAAACATGATGTATTTCAATATGTTATAATAGTGGTTTCCTAGATACATATTATTGTTGTTGTTTTATTTTATCTAGTTAAAATATTAGTTTTTCATACATATGGTAAATAATAAATGAAACTCTGTTTGTGAGTACAAGAATATTTTTATATTATATGAATCGGTATTTATAGCTTCATGTTGTGTGTCCCTTCACCAGCCAGTAAAACAGACTCAAAAATTTACAATATCAGAAAACATTTTCTTTTATAAATCTAAAAATTGTAAATATCAAATTAGCCCTTTGAGCACAAAATCAAAATATTATTATTATTATTATTATTATTATTATTATTATTATTATTATTATTATTATTATTATTATTATTATTATTATTATTATTATTATTAGCACCGCGTCTTACTACCAGTTCGGGTTATACGCACTTACGCTAATGTGTAATGGTAGGGTGATTGTGAGATGAAATGAAGGGCCTACAGTTTAACGTGGAATCTGAACCACGGTGGAGGCCTGGCATTCCCCACATTCACAAGATGTATTGTCAGAGGTGAAGGAAGGGTTTGGTAATCAGATAAATCTGTGCCGGGACCGAGGATTGAACCCCGGCCGCCACCACAGAAGTCTGACACCTTACCCCTAGACCACCAGGTCACCCAAAATCAAAATAATCGTTCTCTCACTCAAACAGTTTTTTTTAAATCTTTGGACAATTTAAATCCAGAAAGAAGAACATGTGATATATATACTGGAGGATGGGTTTTCAAGGTCCTTCAAGCTTTATTTGTAGGTATTGTTTATATGTCCTTTAGAACAAAATGTGTTATAGTGGAACAACAGCTATGCAGTGATCTAGAATAACTAAAGTTCTAATTAACGTTAAAGTATTAAGTGTATTTGCTAATATATTTGACCAATACTATTAGTTGTTGTTTGATCACGTTTCACCCCTAGGTTACAGAAGGGTGGAGCGGTCATTATTTTCTATCTTCAGTATCACGAATATTTCAGAAACTGTGAGATCTGTATAACTTTTAAATTATTCTTATATAAATTAAAAGATAAAATTTAAATGGTACTTTTTGATCTCAAGATTACGATGAATCTTCTCAGTTTATATTTTTTCGAAAAAAAAAATGGGATTTTTCGATTCATTTTGTCTTGTCTGTAGCTAGGGTTAGAGCCGAGACCATTTTGCCGAGTTTGAGACCTGGTAATTAGGATAGTTAAGAGGTTATCCATAGAAGTGTTTGGAATTAACTATTCAACCCTAAAATTAAGGAAAGTTTACAAGAGATATTTTTGAAATCAGCTATAAAGATTTTGATTAATATTTGTATCCAGACAGCTTTTAGTATTGCAAAACAAATGACGTGTCTTATTTTCTCGATAAAATGAATTTAGGGTTTTTACCATAAACGGATATTAACAATGTGGACAATATCTACGAATTTATTTGTGTTACAATATTATTTATCATTGAATAAATGTAACACTATTAATATAAAATAATTTTAAACGAAATATGATTTTAAAAACCAATAATTTTTAAATTGATAGTAAAATATATAGTTTTAAACATAGGTCTGGGGAATGAGGAAATGGTTTCTTTGTTAGAATGTGATGCTTTTTAACTATTATTTTTCTGCAACAATTTACATTATTTAGTTTTATTGATAAAGCGAGTTTTTAGTAAATTTTTACATTTTCAGCTAAAAGATTTGATTCTGATTTGGGCAAAGTACATTTATTTTTGCACTAGATTGACAGAAAATATTCATTAAAACCTAAAATTTCATGATTGGCCTGAATTTAAATCTTCATTGTTTGCAACAATAACTCATAACTTCTGACCAATTCAAAAATATTCTTATGGTATTTTATCTGAAATTAAGATCTATTAGAGATTACGACTTACAAACCAATGAGGAATCGACAGTGACTGAATGATTTGTGCATGTGCGTAAATTAGCTGGGTATCTTTCCGACCAAACCACTTTAGCCACACTAGTAAATGTATTGTATTATTTTAACACGTGCATAATTTTAAAAAAGGAATAATTAGTGATTATTTGATCTCAAACCCAATAGTTTAAGAGTTGTGTGTGGGTTAACATATTCTCTCCCGTTTTTCCCCTTAGTCATCAATTACTCAAATAATGCCATTTGTGTTAGTTGAAGAACTTTCGACATAAAGTTATTAATACAAGTTGATCACATTTAAAAGTTTGAGCTCTGTGAAGGAACAAAAGATTGAAATTTATGAGAAGTTCAATGTGACCAAATTACATTGTTTTGAATAATATATTTGGTAAATAGGCCTACTGTACTTTGTATGGCATCATTGTTTTATTTTATCTCATTTTTAGTAGATAACGTCTCTATTCTAAATTAATTTATTTTTATAATTCAGATATAAAATTGTGTGAAGAGTGACCAGTAAGAATTATTATTACATTTCTTGTTTTAATTATACTGAATGTAAAGTGAGGTCTGAGTGGCCTTGCTAAGTACAGGCTTTTTATAAATTAAAAAGAGAGTTAAGGTGATTGGCCCTTTTCATTTGGCGTGGAAATGCAGAGCCATGTGAATAAATGGTTCTATTCAAGACTGTTTATATGTTTTCAAATTTTTTTCGGAAACGGTTTGATCATGATAAGAAGGATTTTGATCATTTATATTGATGTTATAATCTTTATATATACACACCCTCTCTATAATTTTAACAGTGAATCAAATATAAATAATTTTGACATTATTCAAAAGAAAATTTAAGGCTTTATTACAAAAAATATAACACCTTATAAACATCGATACATTATCCTAGAATATGTGTTGAAAATATCACCATAAAAATTTCATTCGTTCTTGAGAAAATTGATATTTCCAAACGTATGATATTTCCGCAAGACCTGTCCGGTAGCTAAAACCCTCTACTGTTTACGTTATCCATCTCTCCTTGTTACGGGAGGATACTTTGGTTGGTTGTGGAGACATGCCGCGTTTTACACACTCACACACACACCATCCCTCAAAATAGATTTTAGACTTGCACTCAAAATGACAGGCCTTAAGTTTTCTGCTCTTTAGTTATTAATTAAAGTCATAAAAATCATCAGAGTTAAATACATTGTTTTTAAAGGAGTGAAAACAATTTCTACCCCCTCCCTTCTGACCCCATACGTCTTACTCAATCAGTAATTCTGTAAGAAAGCTATATCCTCACGAGCTTTCAGTGATTCTCTGTTGAAGTTTGACATCAAAGACATCAAACAATAAAGACGCGATGCAGTATATAGCCTTCATTTAATTTGATTGAAAATTAATTTAAAGTTGAGATTAATATTCGGAGTTAAATGAGGGAAGGAGTTTTTTTTACATAAGTTGAATGATTAGGCGTGGCACCAATATTATATATGTAAGATTCAAGAATATTATTTTTCACAAGAAAAGTGGGACTTTTTGATTGAAACGCGTGGCAAGGTATGGGCTGGACGTTACTTATAAGATAATTTTGGAACACATGATAGGTTGAAACAAGCATATGCCTTATCCTCATTACTTTTTAATCTAGATCTATATTATGGTACTATGGTAATGCAAGAGTGTTAGAAAGGGTTGACATTAAACGGTATCAGACAGATACTAGTTTAGAGATTACTGCCAACTACATAACATTTGATAGAGTTAATGAGTTTAAATATTTATCATAACTATAAAATCATTATTTGATTTGAAATTATGAAAAGAATAAAGTCGGTAAATTCCTGTTATCACTCGGCCGTTAAGTTGTTGACATCCTTTCTTTTTCAATCAATTTAAAACTCAGGATATATAAAACCATTTTACTGGTTGTTCTATATGTGCGTGAAACATTGTTTCTTACCTTACATAACGAAAACAAATTTAGGTTGTTCGAATTAAAGGTGCCTATGAAAATATTTGTTCCAAAGAGGGATGAAGCTACTGGTGAATGGAAGGAGGTTACATTATGAATAAATACAAGATATCGCTGGGATAGTCAAGTCTTGTATACTTATGTGCGCAGGACGTGAAGTGCAAAAAGGACTATCTAGAACTGTTTTCAGAATATTGACTGGCAAATACAATGGGAAGAGATCATTCGTAAGACCAAGACTTAGAAGAGAGTATAAAGGATAGGGATAGGAGGCGTAATTTGTTGGTATTCAATTAACATTCGAGTTCCTAACGCCTTAGAATAATTAAGTAGGCCTATCTGAAGATTGCAACCAGCTGTACCGACGATAGGGTAGCCAAATTTTGGGGTAGGCCTTAAACTCTTGGTAAAATAGGCTTAACTCATCATAAATATTATGTATTTGATTCATAGTCTTCAATTATAGTCTACATCGGTGATTCTCCAACTTGTATGCTTCACGTAATTGCTGGGAATATTTTTTTAACTGGCATAATTCTTGTATAATAATGGGTATATAATATAACACCTATATTTATTTGTCTATTTACAAATTACTTTACACAGCTACATGTATTAATAAAGAAAAAAATGACAGGATTGATTAAACAAATCTTCCAAAAATATCAATAATACTATAAAGTTGCCCTTCCCCACTTATTTACTAGCAGTGTTACTAACTGTACAATCTGGATACTACTTTTACAATAATTCTACCGCCTCATTGGTATGAGTAGTAAGACCGACAATATTTGGGATATGTGGTCTGTTCCATAAATTTAATAATATTGACAATCGTTAGTTAAGTCACCGGCGTTGTCACAAGAAGCGACTATTTACTGTGTTTCTTGAGTTATTTCACTGGTCACTTGTCAAACCAAGGATGGTCAAGTGAACAGGTAATAAGGTGTTCAATCTACGTTTTATCATAACCACGTTCCAGTAACTGTATAATGTACACGTAGTCTTATATATTATGATAAGAGTCCAGTCATTATAGTCAAAATATTGTTGAAAATATGGTTTAAAACCGAACTAGCCGAATTTTATTATGTATTTTCATTCAATAGTTATAAATAACATATCCAAAGTCCCAAACTATTCATTGTACGGAACATATTTACACTACATAAAAAATAACTACAATGAGTTTAAGTCAATATCTGCTTATCTATTAGTCAAATGACTAAAATGTTTATATTTAAATAAGTAGATTAAAAAATTTCCTACAAAAATGTTCTGTACACCTTTTTCACAAATTAAAGCTTTTTGGAAAACATTCAATGTTAATCTTACATTCAAATCGTTATCCTTGTAATTATAATATTTTTTATAATGAAGTTTATATGGCAACCAAGGTGAGTTTATTATGTTACTGTTGAACCTGCCATCAACCAATACTTTATTGAAGGTACCGCTAGTATGAATTTTCTCCTTTAACAGTTACACGTTTAACCATTTGAACTGCGATTTTGGTTATATTGATTTCTATTTTGCACCGCGTCTAAATAAGATATCGGGTTGTACGCCAATGTAACAATTAAAATAATGATTTAGAAACAAGGAAAGTTTTAATTTATATGAAGAGGACTATCATTTGCGTGAAGGGAGAATAAAAATCATTTTAAAATAATCATCCTCAATGTATCCGATCGTATTCGATTCCCAATCTCCATGTCTTCGACAAACTGGTATAACAAGAGAATATCGCTCTAGACTACACATCCACCGAAGTGAGATATTATTGATTTATTAAAATAAAACAAGATGTGTCTCCCACCCAAAAATATCGTCCAGCACGACGCATCGTCTTTAATTATATACAATGGTAGACAATATTATAGCGTAGTAACACGTAGCTATTAGTATTTTGAGAAACTTCATGAGTAAAGATCGGTGTTTTCTAAATATAATTCATTATTGTGATTAATATTTTGGAAATTATTTGTAATGCAAACTATCAGTGAGATAAAAGACAAATTTTTATGTATGGCACAGTAATTTAATTTCATTTTCGAATTAATATTGGTGTTAATAGCAAAATATGTTGATTAAGAGAACAATAACCACTTTGGTAATAATTACTGTGTTGGTTGTGTGAGTTATGTGGGGATGAACATTTTTTGGGAGGTAAATCAATGAATCGAAATAAAAATATTTTGAGTAAGAGAACAATAAAAATATTTTTACTAACTTTGTTGGTTTCGTAAGTTATGTAGGGATAAGAATTTTGCGGGAATTAATCAATATAAATAAGAATACATATATACATATATAAATAACCTTATTACAAATCATACACATAGGGTTCACGCCTCTTAATGAAGAGGGTGTGCATCGGCGCATAGGTCTCACGGTTTGGTGTATTATTATTATTATTATTATTATTATTATTATTATTATTATTATTATTATTATTATTATTATTATTAGCACCGCGTCTTACTACCCGTTCGGGTTATACGCGCTTACGCTAATGTGTAATGGTAGGGTGATTGTGAGATGAAATGGAGGATCTACAGTTTAACGTGGAATCCGAACCACGGTGGAGGCCTGGCATTCCTCACATTCACAAGATGTCTTGTCAGAGGTGAAGGAAGGGTTTGGTAATCAGATAAATCTGTGCCGGGACCGAGGATTGAACCCCGGCCGCCAGCATAGAAATCTGACACCTTACCCCTAGACCGCCTGGTCACCGGTTTGGTGTAAACCCTGGCTGGGGTGGAGTCACTTTCTGGGGTAGCTGAATCCCCGGCAGTTTAACTCCCAATGGTAGAGAGTCTGCCCATGAGTTGCAGGCAGCAGGCCAGTCATTATGTACTGAAACAAATATAAATATTCCGAAATGAATTGTACTGACATAAAATATTTACGGTAAGTTTTGAAATTTTAGTAATAGTGATTTTCAATTCGCTTTACCAACCATGTTACTACATTATACCTAATTAAATATAGTTAAAAAAGACACTTGAATACGGGAATTGAGCTCGAGATATTTGACTTAAGGAACCGATGCTCTTCTAATGAGCTATCTAGGATTCATCACATGTTTCGGCTCCGTCTTCACTTATAGCTGAAGTTTGTGTCTGTGATGGACGTGTGGAACAATCAGCTACATAGGTACCACTAGTAAGCCTTTTCTCCTCTATTTATCCCCACTATGCTTTCACATGGCTGCAAAATTCTAAGATATGGCTACCCTTTTCTGGACAAATGCATGAAATATAGGTATTTTTTCTCACCCTAATCCTACCCCCCTCCATCCCCACACGGACCTCTCACGTTACTTGTATTCTAAACCTTAATTAATGAAACTGTAGTACGCATTTATCCTTTGTTGTTGTTTCAAGGAATATGTTGTAATAAAAATATTCTTTATCCTCGCGAGTCTCTCAGTCGGTAGAACACGTAGTTAAGACTTCACCTCTGAAGGTATTCAAGATTATAAGCTTAGGTTGGTACTTCTGTATTTCAAGTGTAATCCGGACGAGAAAATGGAATTACCATAGTGACTTACCTGTTAGTTTATTACAGCTCTGATGCAAGGTCCTAATTCATATAAATTTGGGTAGAGTACCAAAATGTATATAGCAATGTAATAATTTATGTTGGTACAAGGCAAAAATTATCACTTTATTAGTGTGTATATATTTTATTTTACTGACGCAGAAAAAAATTATGCCCTACTTATTTGACGCCTAATAATTTATAATTCTAATACTACAGGATTAGAGTTCAAAGGTAAGTTTCACACGATTATAATGAGATTGTTTGCATCATATATGACTAGAGATAGGGTAAATTCGCTTTTGCGAAAAAGCGAAAAACAATAAAAAATATTAAGGTGTAACTCTAGTCCTTAGATGCTAGTAGATATAAATTTCTAACATGCAAACATCTTCTTTCTTTTTATTTTTTTCTTGATAAAAAGAATCAACAAATTTAAAGGCGTGACGTCTAAATATTAAAAGAAGAATATATACTACAAATATTACGGATGTCATCGATGCAATGAGTGGTATTGAAGCTCTTCTCGCAGCTGACGTCATTGCGGTCGCAGATATCTTATTCTGCATAAGTCAGCAGCTTCGTCTACATTATTGACTATCGTTAGGATACAAATATTATTTTAACATGCTTACAAAATTTGATAGAGATATCATTGTATAAACCAAACGGGTAGTAATACGCGGTGATAAAAAAAATGCAATATGAAAACAATTATTTACATGAAGGTGCTTATAAAAAAATGTGTGAGGTTTTTTCTGAAATGTAATCAAACAATGACATAGTTAAGCCATGTACTATATTAACTTGCAAATTTTGAATTTTGAAGAGTAATTATTAAATAAATCATAATTTTGATTGATATTCTTTACTTGTAAATTTCTTTGAAAATATTTAATATCTGAATCCATCTCCCAATTCTCCTGAAAAATATTCCTGTACAAGATGTAGGATCTTCCTCCTCAAAATATGTTGTTCATGTGAAATCATTCTTTCCATGCCGCCATTCTAAATATTTTTATTTGGTATTCATTTCGAATTACTTGGAGTTTTGTAAAAGCCCGTCAAATCGCCAAGAGATGTACTATCACTGCTAAATTAGTAAGTGTCAGTGAACTTTGTAATTAATTAAGGACAGGTTTTAAAAAATGGTTCAAAAGTTATAGAAATGTCTAGGTCTTTTGGATATTCAACTGTAAATTTTATATTTTCTTCCAATATATAGTATTAATTTAGAGTTGTTGTCTTAATTGTTAATTTTTTCGAATAAGGGTAAATCTCTCAACCCGTCGAGCCACTATATTATATATTTATTTTTGGAAATTAAATTTTTGTTACTGGAAATTTCGGACCTGGCCATTTTTTTTTCTTGATCTTATGTGATTGTTTGGTAGAATATTCATAATTTAGAATGTGAGGGTTCATTAACTAAAAATTTAGATCGAAACCGGATTCAAAAAGTCCTTGAACATAATTATAATATCTGAATCTGTTTGTAAATTAATTTATTTTTTGTTCTCTCTTGATTTGAACCCTCTGAAATGTTGAAACTCTTAACAGCGCATTTTATTTCTCAGCCATTTTCTACTTTGCTTCACACAACATCATAGTTTATCTTAGAATCCTTCTCGTTTTAATAAACACCATATAACCTGACAGGGATTAAAACAGGAGTACTTTGATTTGGCAAGATAAATATCCACTAGGTAAATTAAAATAAAGTGGTATCAATTATTTGGATTGTTATTAAGTTATTACTAATAATGACGGGTAGAGTAGACATAAATCTATCACTATTCATTAGAAACAAACATTCTAACACTTATAATTCATGTAGTTGTAATGATAACCAGTTATTAGCAATTGGGACTTCCAGGAAATTACTGTTTCAGTTAACCTTACTCAAATTCATGATAAACTACCAATATAATAGATAGATAACCATGTGTGAGATTCCTACAGAACATACATGCTTTTATCATAGAATACCATGAATAGGTGGTAGAGTATATTGTTTTAATAAATCCTTTAGTATCTTTTTATTCTTATAGCCTCGTATGTGAAATTCTAGTGATGTCGTGGATAATAAATATTATATTACAGTATCGCGTGTAATATTGGCGTTTATATTCCTTATAAATTTTAGATCCATCAATCACACGCTTTCATTTTTCTAAAATCAAGCCATTAGTATTATTTGTTGCCAGGAAACATAATGTATTTCAATATATTATAATAATGGTTACCTAGATACATATTATTATTGTGTTTTACCTTAACTAATTAAATTATTTATTTTTCATACGTATAGTAAATAATTTAAATGAAGCTCTGTTTTAAGTACCAGCATATTTTCATATTATATGCATCATTATTTTAACTTCATGAAGTGTGTCCATTCACCAAACAAGTAGAACAGTCTCCAAAAGTTTTACAATATTAGCTACCTTCTTCGTTTTAAAATATAAAAATTTTAAATATCAAATCAACCATTTTAACACAATTTCGAAATGAATTGTTTTTCTAACTCGAATAATTATCTCTCTTAAAGCTCTGAACAATTTAAAGCCAGAAAGAAAACGATTTGATTTAGACCAAAGGATGGGTTCCTCAAGGTCCTTTAAGTTTTATTTGTATGTATTAGTTAATATAATTCATTTAGAACTAAATTTATATTGGAGCACAACAGCTATGTAGTGATCTGGAATAACTAAAGTTCTAATTAACGTAAAAGTTGTGTATATATTTTTTTTTTTTCTACTAGATTTTACCAGTATTATTGATTGGCGTTGAGCACATTTAACCTCTTGGCCACAGAGGGGAGGTGCGGTTATTATTTTATATCTTCAGAGTCACGAATATTTCAGAAACTGCGAGAGCTGTATGATTTTTAAATTATTCTCATAAACATAAAAAGATTACATTGTAATGGTACTTTTTTGACCTGGAGATTACGATGAATATTTTCGTTTTATATGTTTTCTAAACAAAAAAGGGGATATCTCGATTCTGTCTGTTTTGTCTGTGTATTGGCGTAAAGCCGAGACCATTTTGCCGAGTGTTAAAATCTGGTACCTAGGATGGGTAGTAAGTTATAAATAGGAGTGTTTGGAATCATCTATCCAAGCATAAAGTTAAGGTTGGTTTAGAAGAGATATTTTGGAAATTATATATAATGATTTTGATTAAAATTATATCCAGACCATTTTTAATATTACAAACAATATGACGCTACAAATTTTCCAGATAAAATGAATTGGAAGGTGGTTAACATAGACGGATATTAACAATGTTGATAATATTAGAGTTAATAAATTATTTATCATTGAATAATTGTAATACTAATAAAATAAATCAATTTTAAATGTAACATATTTTGTAAACCAATAATTCCCAAATTGTTAGGAAAATATCTAGTTTTAAAAATAGGTCTTGGGAATGAAGAGATTATTTCTGTTTTAGAATAAGATGATTTTAACTATTATGGTTCTGCAACAGTGTATATTATTTAGTTTCAATGATCTTACGAGTTTTTAGTAAGTATTTCCATTTTTAGGTAAAACAGTGAGAGACTTCTGTCCGGGGCACCATTCATTTATTTTTCCACCAAATTTGGAGAAAATATTTGTTTTATTCTAAAACTACACATTGCTTTCTCCTATAACTCATAACTTCTGAACTTTTTAAAATTATTACTATGGTATTTTTTTGTGTAAATTTGAGTTATTCATTTTGCCTTAAAATATTACATTGTAATTTATATACCACCTATGGGATTTTTAATGGATTTAGCTCATTTAAGGCTGTGCAAGAGAGATAATATTTTATTTTATTTTCTTATTTTTATTGTTGTGAGTCTTTTTAATAGAATAAAAATATTAAATTAAGATTAAATAGTTATAATGATTAATTTAATTCAATAATACTAATTCGTATCCAAGTATTAAGAAATACAAGCAAAAGCCTTAATTTTTTTTGTGGATGTACGGATAGTATAGCACTATGTGGTGTGACAAAGAAAACCATCCCCTTTTAATTATAATCCCTATTTACAATCATCCATACGTCACTATTCCAACAATATTACTACTTCTAAATGGTATCACCTCTTTGGCGTGTATTGGAAAGGTTCTTTTGTTTTGTTATTGGCGTGGGGTTGAAAAGAAATGATATTAATGCCGGGATGTAAACACTTTACAATCATTAGAAAAGAAGAAAAAAAGGACTTGTTCCACTACTTATTACCAGTTTAAGATTATGAAAGGATGTACACCAGGATCTTGATTACTACTTGAAGAGTTTGTGAGGACATGCATATCCTTCAGTAAACATAAAGAGATATGTACATATGATCGAGTTCTCGACTACAGATGGTCTAGGGTGAGAAGTTTCAATTTTCTTATATTATTGCGGGACTGAGGATGGTTTTAATAAAAAAAAAGGTAAATAATAGGTGGCTGTGAGCAGTGTGGCTATTTTGTTTGACTCAAAGAAGTCTAATTGTGTTAAGGGTAAATAATAAACTTTCTGTGCCATAATTTTGTACGTGGTTGGACTTAGGTATATATGTTGGTTTTATTTTGCCTTTGAAAATGTAAGGAAAAAGGTTGTTTTTTTTGTTATCGAATGATTTAAATTGAATTAAGATTGTGATATAATAATTATAGCTTTGACAACAAATATGTTAACCTAGATATGTGATTTACCGGAGCTCCGCAGGCAGGTTAAGTATAAGTGCCTATCTAAACCCAGAGGTCCCGAGATTAAGTTTCCTCGTGCAACTGAGCTAGATGAAATTGAACTATTTTTTTTTACATACAACAGTAGGAGAAATATATATTTAATTAAAATAAAATATATTTTTTTCTTACTTTTTTTTAAAAAAATTTTTCACAGTGGCGCCTTAACGCGGGGCTTTTCGATAAGGTTAGGATAGAGCAACCTAGTATTTTCAAATGTGGTTTAGGTTATGAGCCAGGAAGGGTATTTTCTTAGAAGTAGGGACAGAGGACAGTCTAAGATAAACATTAGGTATGAGGCTGAGGTTTTACCCACAATAATGAATGGACAATCAATTGATGTAGGGTTGGAGGATGATGCTGCTACCACGACACCACAGCAGGAAAAGGTAGTTAGGGACCAAGTAGTGGTTGAGGATTTGAGCGACGACTCATCCCAAACTTATTTTGAGGGTCCGTCACCAGACGGGGACTAAATACCTCCTTTCCCTATGGAAGCTCCCCATAGTACCCCTTCGTTGGACCTTATGGCGGGTATCCAACAGTTGTTAATGAGAGATGAGGGAAGGGCAGTTAGTCCTCGAGAGAAAGCTCGTTTCTACTCAGGAGGAAACCCGCAGTGAGATTATGCGTCACATCGGTTCATTAACGGTCAGTATGAGGGAAGAGTTTTCAGCGGCAATAGGCAAGACCAGGGCCGACTTTGAGGTTAGAGTTGAGGCCACTGAAGAGCGGCTCAGGCAGGAGCTGGCCAGTGTTAAGAAAGAGATCCTGGAGTCAAGGGATGAGCTTAGCCTGACCTTGGAGTCAAACCAAAGGTTGACGGCACAGAAGCAAGAACAGCAGGTCGCACAGCTAGAGGAAGGATTGAATAGACTAAGCCTAGAGGTGCGCACAGGAAACGAGAGTCAGACAAATACACTGGGGATTCTGAACTCTACTGTTGGCTCACTGAAGGACAAGAACCGGGATTTAGCCAAAACCCAGGTGGTGTTGGATCAGAGGTTGACTGATACAGCCGAGGAGGTAAAAATGGTAAAGAACCAGCTTGAGGGATTGTCAGACCAGGTCAGGTTAGGAGGGCTGTGCGACTTAAGCTCATTTTCTTTATCTTTGTGTACCCTTTTAGGAGACCGGGCTCTTGGGGATAGACTCCCTAAATTCAATCGCAGGAGTGGGCAGGATCCGTTAGCCACCTCAACACTCTGGAGGAACTTTTTGAAGGGCGTCGACTAAATGATAAGGAAAAAAATAAGGTTAGGGGGCAGTTCCCTCACTGGTGACGCTTTGCCTTGGTGGTCGGTAGTGCGCGAAAGCATCACAGGCTGGGAGGAGTTTCGAACACGATTCCTAGCAATGTTTTGGAGTGTGGAGATCCAGGGCCAAATGAGGGCTAAATTACATGCGTCAAGGTACCATGCGAACGGAGGTACTCTGGAGGGCTACCTTGCCGACATGTATAGTAAAAAGTAGGAATTTCGAGTCGAACATCAGTGACTCTGAGTTGATATATATGGTCACGCATCAACTACCCATACGGTACCGCGAGATATTGGTAGGGATTACCTACAACACTTTGGAGGAGTTTAGGGCCGGACTGCAGCGCTTGGACGCTTTGGAACAGGATAGGCGTAGGGACAAAGTAGGACAGTTTAGTTCCCCACTTCATAGGAGGCCGAACGTGGAACAGCGGGTAGGACCTACTCCACAGTTTAAACTGGGAGCACGTCCACAGGAAGCGTGGAGGAGAGATAGACCTCCTCGCGACCATTCAGGCCGTAGTTTAGTTTGGGGTGCCCAGACAGCACCAATATCCTGGTAGAGGTCGGGAAAACTCCCATCATAACCTTGAGGTAAGAGACAAAAGGTCAGTCAACGGACCTTTTCCCCAACCTAGGAACCACCCTTATAGGGACAACGACAGGGACTTTAGGTCTACGAGTAACTCCCATACCCCATTTCAACCGTCCCAGACGAACCCTCAACATAGGGTACCAGCTAACATAGGTCCAGTCTATCAAGGGCAAGCAAACCGTGGTTCTAGTCATCATCCTCAACCAGTTGATGTAAATGTAATCGTCAAAGAGGGAAACTGTTGACCTGCGATGTAGGCAGCCCAGACCGGTCGCAGGTTCCACACACTCTGGGAGCATTTTTAGTATGTCAAGAAAAAGTTAACACCCTTGGTGTAGATCTTAGGGAAGAATTACTAAATGAAAAGGAAGAAATGGAGATGTCAGGAAATCCGACGTGTCCCGAGCTTATGTTAGAAGTTGAAGGATTATCTCTGAGTTGTCTATTAGATTCTGGAGCAGAGATAAGTTGTGTGTCCGAAGAGACCATCACATTACTTTTAGTCACAGGGAAACCTATCTTATGTTCCCAGTGCCAGCATTAAAAATAGTAGGAGCCACTAACAGGAAGAGTCCCTCCATCCACAAACAAGTGTCCTTGACGATTTTATTGTCTGGTCGAAGCACCTTGGCCAAATGTTTGGTTGTTAGAGGTTTTGTGAAACCTATTATTTTAGGCATTGATTATTTGACCGAGCAGGGAATTTCTTTGGACTTTAACCATAAACAGGTGTATGTAAGCAACCCTCAGGACAGTGAGCCACGCCAAGTCATTTCTGAAAAGTGTACCTGGGAAATTAACAAAGATAAAGACATTCTACGAGTACTGGCTTTAGACTTACATTCATCTACAGGAAACGTGATTTACCCCACCTCAGAGCTGAACCCAGGACAGGGTGAGATAGTGTTACACCTTTTTTGCGAGTTTGAAAGTTTGGTGTTGGGGTTAGGACATTTAAACCATGAACAAAAAACTAGTTTATTACGAGTTTTATGGGACTGTAGGAGAGTATTCTCCTAACAACCTGGATTAAATAACTGTTACCAAGCCGACATACCCTCACTAGAAAAGATGGGTTTTTTTTTCAAAGTTATCCGTTGCCAAAGCTTATGAATCTGAGCTAGATAGGCAAATCCAAACCATGTTGGATTATGGGATCATTAGTCGATGTTCAAGTCCGTATGTCAACCCTTTAGTCTGCATTATTAAGAAAGACAGGTCGGTTCGCCTATGTTTGGATGCACGCAAATTAAATACTTTAATATGTAAGGATTATGAGTCTCCCACAAATATAACTGATTATGTTGCAGGATTTCAAAAATGTAAAGTTCATGTCTACTATAGACCTCTCCCAAGGATACTATCAGCTTAGGCTGAAACCTCAAGTTAGACAGTACACCGCTTTTTTATACAGGTCCCGGCAATATCAATTTAACGTGTTGCCTTTCGGCTTAAGTAACGCAATAGCCGAATTCACAAGATGTATGGATTTAGTACTGGGTAATGAGTGTCGGGAGTTTGCTAGAGCCTACGTGGATGATATCTTGATCACCTCGGCCACGTTTGAAGAACATCTGTGTCATCTAGAGAGTACTTTCAGACGGCTTATGAAGTGTGGTTGACCTTAAAGTTAAAAAAATCTTTGTTTTGTCAAGACCAAGTGCCTTTTTTAGGTCACATCCTGACCTGTGATGGGGTGCGTATGGACGGTGATAAGCTGAAAATCATCAGTGAGTTTAAAGCGCCTACATCTAAAACGGGAGTCAAGGCTTTCCTGGGAGTAGTAGGATTCTACCGAGGTTTATACTAGTCAACTTGCAGACATCGGAGTCCCTCTGACTGATCTACTGAGGAAAGGATCAATTTGGTGATGGACCAAGGTAGAGGAAGCTGCATTTCAAGGGGTGAAAAGTCTCTTCTTGGAATCCAGGACCCTAAAACACCCTAAACTCGGCGAGACCTTCTATCTGACCACAGATGCCAGTGCTTATGCCTTGGGGGCTACAGTCAGTCAATTGGATTCCGAGGGACAGCACCAATACATAGCAATGAACAGCCGGAAGTTGAACCCAGCAGAGCGACGTTACACTGTAACAGAGAGAGAATGCCTGTCTATTGTCTAGGCACTGCAACGTTTCGGAGTTTGTTATTGGGCCAGAAGATAATCATTTTGTCTGACCATCGTGCCCTCACGTTTATGAACACCTGCCGTCTGAAAAGTGACCGTTTGGCAAGATGGGTATTGGCAATCCAAGAGTTTGGACTGGAGTTAGATTATTTACCAGGAAAAGATAATCATCAAGCTGACACGTTGAGTCGTTTCCCCTTAAACGATCTAGGTGTCCCAGAAGCAGAAACGTTGAGAGCAGCTGACAGCTTCCTTGTCCTCCCCGCACAATTGGAAGGCAATACGCATCTGGAGAAGAAATTAAAGCAAATCAAGATATTTCAGCAAAAAGATCCAGAGACTCAGGAAATTATAAAATTACTCAAGTTACACCACCACCCCTATGTCAAGTCAGACAAATCTCACAAGATGTCAATGAAATACGTGGTCAGTCAGGAAATTTTGTACCGTAAAAACATTTCGGAGCACCCACTGGATTATTCAGGACAAATTTTCATACCCACTAAACTCAGGGAACAGTTGGTAGATCACACACATCTGAAATTGGGACATTTCGGGACATTTAAATGCTACCATTTTCTGAGGAGATATGTTTATTGGCCCGGATTGTACTCAGATTGTCAGAGACTAATTCGTAAGTGTGAGCTCTGTCAAAAGACCAAACATGGTAATATTGTCTACGAAGGAGAGTATCAGGCCATCTTACCTTCGGGACCGAACCAATTAGTGGCGGTTGATATATTTGGACCACTTCCTAAAGCCACCAGAGGATTGACTTACATCTTTTCCATGATTGATGTTTTTTCCAAGTTCTGTCAACTATTTTGTCTAAAAAGCTACCACAGATGCGTGTTTAAGTCGTGTGCAATCTTATATTCAGAAAGTAGGTACTCATAAACAAATATTGTCGGATCATGGAACTCAATTCACAGGAAAAAAATGGTCTCGGGAATTGACCGCTTGCAACATACAGGAGACCTACAGTTCTATCAGACACCCCCGCTTCCAACCCTTGTGAGCGTAGTATGAAAGAAATAGGCCGTTTCCTAAGATGCCATTGCCACCTTAAACATACTACGTGGCCTTCTTATGTGCCTATATTAGAGGAGTTAATGAACTCACTAGTCCACCATTCTACTCAACACACCCCGATTGAAGTTTCACTTCGGCATTCGACCAAAGACGTTTTGGACCCCCATTTCCCCGAACCTGGATTGACGACTGATAGACCCAAAGCAGAGGACCCACGTGTAATACTGGGAGTGTTGAAAGAGAGGGCATCACGTCATTTGAAGAAAGCTGCAGAGTCCCGGCTGAAATATCAGAAGAAAAAATAAGAATACCATTCACAGTCGGTGACAAAGTTCTACTGCGAGAGAGCCCAGTTTCTGATTTTTTTTCGAAAGAGACCAAGAAACTGTTTCAATTGTATTCAGGTCCTTACTGCATTACTAAAGTTATCAATAATAATGCATTTGAGTTAGCTGAGGTTGGTCAGGATGACATCAAAGGAGTGTATAATGCTACCTTATTAAAAAAATGGGTGGAGTAAAAAAAAAAAAATAGAAACTCTAGGAAGGATTGGTGAAAAATTTTCAGCATCCAACAAATAGCCTGCGGCATTTTTTTCTCAAGGTTGGAAGGTACACACCGTATTATACAAGTCAGGTATCAATCTAAGGAAAGATAAGAAAGATAAAACAAAAGTGTGGAGAAATTTTTTTTTGTATTGTGGAAAGGGTAATTTATCCCACAATTATTACTTAAGAATTATAATGGATAATTTCGACAATCAGTAATAGATTATTTGTTATTGTTAAAGTATCTACGTCAAAGAAGTTAAGAAATACCCCATGTGAAGAGAAGATGCATCCCGAAGACCTACACGATAGAATGTGCCTACAAAATGAGAGAGAGAAAATCCTATGAGTATTTAAAATATATGTATAATGGTTATAACCAGCGTCAACATTAAGGCTAGTCCCTCTGTGCCGGTAGCTGTTAGACTGGGCAGACTTGTGATAGTCACATGAATATTAAAACTTGTGAAAGGGCAGGAACCCACACAACTTTTATTGGAAATGAATAGCATCGAGAATTATTAAATGTTTTTATGGTGAAACTTTGAAGGTTATTTATTTATTTTTGTATATGTCAGAAGAAAATATAATTAGAGGAAGAGACAAGAGAGTGGGATTTTCTGAGAGTAAAGTAACATCACAACCAAAGTCATTCTTTATTCATGTATGGGAAGCAGACAAGTAACATGACGAGGTCTAAGACGTTATAAGCATTTTCAGTTTAATTATAATGAAGTTATTTTAAGAAAAAGAAGTTAAATCCATGAACTTTATCTGCAATCGTTAACCTATGATAGGGCTTGTGTGTTTACAAGTATGTACTGTATACTTGAGATGTGTAGCCCCAACAGCTGAGAAGAGACGCACTGGAACTTTTGATTTCACCAATTAGTCGCCATAAGCAGGCCCCAGCAAGTGTGGTACCTGGTTTCCGTCATTACGCTCCTTGCAGTCAGAAACGAGGGAAGTTATTTCCATTATCTTATAACAGACAACATTGTGTAAATGTCCTTTTTATTATTTCGCTTAGTATTTATTTTAAAAACACCCTATGAAGTTATAAATTATTCATATGTGTAGCACCTTATGATAAGTGCTTGATATTTATGTGAAAATGGCCCAGTATTTCCATGGTAGGCTTATACTTATGATAGGGCACGTTATAACATTTTGTATGTCTATTTCTAAACAACCTATAATTTCATTGAATAGTTATGTCAAACTACTATATTAGTTAATATATTGTGTCATTGTAGTCTATGTTCATGTCAGGGTTTGAAAAAGGTTGTTTTCTTCGTATAATCAACTAATGTTTGTAATTATTATTTTTAACTTGTTTAATTTTATCATATGGTGTATGTAAATCACCTGGCAGAGGATTGTTATGATAATATCACTTTATGAAGTTGAAATTCATATTATGAGAGTCAGCATTCGCGACCAGTGGTGTAATAAGAAGCCTAGGGGGCTGTAGGTACCCAAACAGTTAGGGTGAGTTTAGTGGGTCAATTGAAGATGATTGGGGGCACAGTACATTTCAGGAAACACCAATTTGGCATGAGTTCACGAGTTGTTGTTTTTTTGTTTGGAACAATTGTCTCATAAGTTGCAAGAGGAGAGTCTCATATTGTAACACGACTATGTTTCTATCTAACCTTTGCCATCCACTTAGCTATTTAATATTTAAGAATTTTGGTTTAGTTAAAGAGTGTGTAAACTAATAATTTTAATATGTCCAGTCTATTGCTAAAGTGTGGTTTTGTTTCAATGTAATGAGGGTAGTTTTGTTTTGTGTTAGTAATTCAATTGTATGTAGGTCTAGAGAATGCTAACAGCTTATACTATATAAGGCAAGCATTAGCCATGTAACATATTTGTGTAAATGTTTGTAAAAAAAAAAAGTTATGTAAAACCCAAGGTAGTAGACAAATGTTTCACCTGGAGGACAACTAGAGTGCCATTTGAATTTGCTCAAATAGCTGGTGTAGTGCGGTTGAAACCAGGAGCAGGTGTTTTAATTTGTCGCTTTGGTTGCGAGGACACCGACATAAGTCAAGTGCGCGTCTTCAAAACCTATAAACCAATATGTAAAGGGTTAAATGAATGTACATTTCCGAGCAACCTTACCTGCAAGGATCTCAACGGTGCCAAGTTTAGAAGAAAGGAAAAGTCGTTAGACAATGGACCTTAACTCCTACCACTTTAAGTGCACCAATGGCTGGTAATGTTCCAGTAGCAGTTTTCAATACTAAAACTAACTTCTGACAGATTAGGGGGCAAATCTGTGACAAAGAAAACCATCCCCTTTTAATTATAATCCCTATTTACAATCATCCATACGTCACTATTCCAACAATATTACTACTTCTAAATGGTATCACCTCTTTGGCGTGTATTGGAAAGGTTCTTTTGTTTTGTTATTGGCGTGGGGTTGAAAAGAAGTGATATTAATGCGGGATGTAAACACTTTACAATCATTAGAAAAGAAGAAAAAAAGGACTTGTTCCACTACTTATTACCAGTTTAAGATTATGAAAGAATGTACACCAGGATCTTGATTACTACTTGAAGAGTTTGTGAGGACATGCATATCCTTCAGTAAACATAAAGAGATATGTACATATGATCGAGTTCTCGACTACAGATGGTCTAGGGTGAGAAGTTTCAATTTTCTTATATTATTGCGGGACTGAGGATGGTTTTAATAAAAAAAAGGTAAATAATAGGTGGCTGTGAGCAGTGTGGCTATTTTGTTTGACTCAAAGAAGTTTAATTGTGTTAAGGGTAAATAATAAACTTTCTGTGCCATAATTTTGTACGTGGTTGGACTTAGGTATATATGTTGGTTTTATTTTGCCTTTGAAATGTAAGGAAAAAGGTTTTTTTTTTTTTTGTTATCGAATGATTTAAATTGAATTAAGATTGTGATATAATAATTATAGCTTTGACAACAAAACAAATGTTATATAAATATGTTAACCTAGATATGTGATTTACCGGAGCTCCGCAGGCAGGTTAAGTATAAGTGCCTATCTAAACCCAGAGGTCCCGAGATTAAGTTTCCTCGTGCAACTGAGCTAGATGAAATTGAACTATTTTTTTTACATACAACAGTAGGAGAAAATATATATTTAATTAAAATAACTAATTTTTTTCTTATTTTTTTTAATTTTATTTTTTCACAGTGGTAAACATATTTTAGGCACGGTCTGTACCATATTTCCCAAGATATTAATTTTTATTTAATAAATAATGAAACTGAATCGGTGGCAGACTTTCTCACTCGTTTACAAATACATTTCCTATTAGAAAACTACTTTGTATTTTGAAATTAAATTTAACTCTCCTTATTAAGCAATAAATACTGGTTCATTTGACATTTTTCATACAATCGTTACTATCATATTTTAAAAACTGGATAGGAAATAGCCAGAAATTACGTTATTTTCACAGAAATAAATACAGCCAAACCGGGCCGTACCGTTGAGAACCAAACACAGGTAGTAGTGACCGCTTGTGTTTGATTGACAGCGGCGGGCGGGTGGGGAGATATGAGGGGGATGAAGATCATTAGCAAACTTTTCAAAACCAGCTGAGAAAAGTATTGAGGTACAAAACCATACCAAGAGTAATATTATGATATTTTAGACTGTTCTTGCCTGTTAGCTATATAATGTGTAAAAGCTGTATAGTCTATTGTTACCAGTATTCTTTGACATTGTTTAGTTTTATATTTTAGTTTGAGCGTAGGCTACCATTTAACTGGCATAAATATAATTATATTAATCAAGGCCGTAGCCAGCAAATAATTTCAGGGGGGTGGGGCATCCCCCAATTGATGGAGGCTAGGACAAATTCTAAATATTAAACTCCTCTAGAAGAATTTTTTATGGCAACATAACATCATAACTGCCATAGGCTGGAAAAAACAATCAAAATATTAAACACCTCTAGAGCTCTCTAAAATATTTTCATGGCAACCTAACACCATAGCTGCCGAAGGCTGGAAAAAATTATAATTATTAAACACCTCTAGATGCTCTCTGAAGTGCTTTTTATGGTAAAACAGCCCCCTAATTTGTACTTGTACATTAATTTTGGTATTGTTTAAACCATAAATAAAGCAATATATTGTTCATAAAATTTCCCGACTATGGTCTTGATATTAATCAACTTTTGTGTGAATTTTACTGTGTACAAAATGTCTAAGCCTCGTTCATTTTCAAGTAAATTATTCAAAAGAAGAAAACGATCCAGAGATTTAAAGAGATGGATAATCCAGAAAGAAGAATCATAATTAACCGGAAACAAATTTGAATCACTTAAAAGGTAACTGTAGTTTGAAAATATTACAACTAATATTTGTATTTTGTGTTTGTTAAAGTATATGTAGGCGTATTTTATTTGTTTATTTTCTAAAAAAATTCTACGAATATGACCAAAATGTGCCAAATATATTTATGTTGATAAATAAATTGTAAAAAAAATGTACAGTCTCTTACATGAAATGTGGCCGCTTTAAATTGGTTCCAAACGGAAATGATGGCAAGTTTTGTAATCGAATGTGTTGGCTACCTAAAGTTTAAAATAGTCCTTAGATATACACAAAATATAAGGTGATGATTGTATTATAATATAATTTATAAGTTATGGGTTAGTGATTATAAGCCCTAATCAGTATGCATGCCGAATAAATTACATGTTTTTCTGGTTTGTTAGTGAGCGGGAGGTCAAGGTTTGGATTCCGACTTGGTGTAATCTACTAAAGCTTCTTTTAGTAACACCTTCCACGCTTCCTCTACACAGACGCGGTACTTTTCCTCTCTAATCTACTTTACTCACTCTTACCCTATTATAATAACTAAATGCGAATATCTTAGATGAATGGTTAAGACGTTCTGTAATAAATAAATAACTATGTAAAATATATATATATATATATTTAATAGTTTTTAGGACTTGCTCCCAAGAAAGTGAAGACTTTACAACAACTGCAGGAACCTCCAATTCCAAAGATATGCAGGCAGACACATACTTTTTTGATGAAGATGACGAATTGGAGGATTTACTACCGAATGTGGAACATCCTTCACTCGTTAGTGAAAACACTATTTCAAAATATGAATATAATAATGAAAATACCTTACCAGCACTTTTCATAGAAAATATTGAAAGGTTGAAAGAACACAGGATTCTTCCACTACGGGTCACCGAATTATTGATGTAATGCCTTTTTCTAAACAGATCATTAAATTAGATGAACACTCCAAATCATGTACGTTAGGTCACTATAAACTAGAAAAGGAAATAAGAAATGGGCTTGAATTTACTCTGGTTAATTTTTGTGACAATTGTGATGGTAAGCAATGCATTGCCTCAAAACAACTCGTAAAAATTAACTATTTGTTGGGAGAAGAACGCATTGAACTATAAATACAATTGAAAATATTTATGAAGCTAACCTGTAGATTCTAGAAGATTCTAATTAAAATAAATCTATATAAGTATAACTTCAAATAAATGAGAGAGGCATCAATTTTTTTATATCTGGGAGTGGGAATCTCCAAATAGCTTTTAGAGATATCTTATTTAAAAAAAATATCAGATGATGATATGGGAGGGAACTTGGTAAAATCCTAGTGGCCCCCCTGATGGAAATGTCTAGGCACACCACTGGCTTAACGAAAGGGTAAATTTTATGGACCAAGATAGAATGGAACAGGCATGATGTAGTAGGCGTTTGGATTAGTAATATATTTTAAAAAATACTAACATACAATAAATGTGTTTCAAAGAGTAAAAGCTAAAGCGTCTTAGTTAAAGTGTTTGTATTCAAGGTTACGAAGCATAGTATAAACTTTGTCATATTAAAATGTTTAGTTTATAAACTAGGAAATATCAAGTCTACTTCCTCAGTAAGCAAGTGTTGGTGTTAGAGAGTGGTGATACAATGTTAGCTATGCATGAATTGACAGACAGCCCTCAGTGAGCAGTTTTCTTGTTGTAGAGTAGTGTCCAAACACATACCAGGGTAACCACTCTTTTACTTACTAATATCAAGATAAAATATTGTAATCTTGAAACAACAAAAAAGTTTCACGATATTGATGAATTTTTACTTTTTTATAAACTCTAACTCAAAAAACTAGTTTTCACAATTCTGTTTGTCCCATGTCTATCTGTCAACCTGTCCCTGGCCACAGATCGGATACGGTTTGATTGATTTCTTCAAACTTGATAAGTTATAGGGCAATATCTCAACAAGTTTATTTTATTTTGACCCTGGCCTTCAAATTAAGGATAGTTTACAAATGAGAGGTTTTTTAATGCATTTTTTTCAAAACTGGATCTAAAGATTCTGATTAAAATGCAAACCTAGGGAGTAATTGATCTCACAAATAACGTAGAGGCTATTTGGTTTTTTGGTCAGTAAAATTTTGAAGTGTGATGAGTGATTTTTCAACAACTTGAAATATTTTAAAAAGATAGTTGATGTAGGTATCTTGAACTTGTTTGAGATTAAAACAACACACTGCTGCTGGCAACAGATATATTAGCCTATATCAAGAAATATTTTGTCAATAAGTGATTTAACAATGTTACTTGTAATTAATTGCGAGGTATATATCCAAAGTAATATTTTGTTAGGACGTGAATTAAGAGTGCTACTTGTAATGAATTGTAAGAGATAGAGCTAGAGTAATATTTTGTCAGTAGGTGATATGAGTGTTATTTGTAGTTAATTGTGAGGGATATACCACAAGTAATATTTTGTCAGTAGGTGATATGAGTGTTATTTGTAGTTAATTGTGAGGGATATACCGCAAGTAATATTTTAAGGGTGGCCACTCACCAGTAAAATTGGGAAAAATCCCGGGAAATGTTCTTGAAAATTTGCCATCATTTGAGAATTTAAAGGTGAGGACCACTATAAATAGTTTTTGGGCATACACATTTAAACATTTGCCATGGGGCAAACCACTTTAAATATATTCAGGAAAAATTAAATTAAAAATATTATAGGTAAGGAAAACTATAATTAGCGTTTAGGGGTATCCAAATATCAAAACAGTTCTAGAGGAGGATCACTCCAAATATCTCGGAAGGAGTCTAATTTTCAAAATATTACTGGACAAGGACCTTTCAAAATGGATTCTAAGGGTATTCAATTTTCACAAAATATATGGTTTTGAGTCCCTGGATCTCCTATTAATTGGGAGAAAGTTCCTTTAAAAAAAAAATTGTATACACCCCTACATAAATAAAGTTCCACCGCCACTGCGTGAATCACCTTTTGTAAATGTATAGGCCTATGCATACTACTGTTTATCTTGCCTAATCTCCACTTGTAGTTGAGCACACATCACACGTGCAATAATGGCCTTTTGATCCAGACATTTAAAACATATACGTTTAGAATGTAGAGTAATATCATGGATGTACCCTCGTTTTTAGTGGGGAGAGAAAGGTCCTGTCTATGGTGGATCGTGATAAAGTCTCCCAACAGGAGATGGTCAGATTTTTTTTTATGCATGGACTCATCTAATAAATGTGTGTAGTACTGCAATCTATGGTGGTAGAACCGAGGGAGGGGGGGGGGGCAAGAGGGGCCTCGTTCCCGTGAAAATAATCTCACCTGGAATAAATCCCACCCCCCTAAATATATTTTAAATCCTCTGATACTATCGAATATGAAGTTGAAAGATCTTGCATTAACCTCAAAATAACTTCTATATACATTCAATCACCAAAAGTTTTCCAGAGAAGACCACCTCAAAGTTTCTAGAGGCATCTAATTTTCGAAAAAAATTCAAGCTAGGAGCAATCTAAATATTTTCTAGACGCACCTACATTTTAAACATATTTGGATGAGAACCGCTTCAAATAGCTTTCAGGAGATCTAAATTTAAAAAAGTAAACTGGTTGAGGACTATTAAAAATAGCTTCTGGAGGTATCCAAACTTTTAAAAAATTTCCGAAGGACGCTACTCAAAATAGGTTATAGGAACATCCAAAGTTCTAAATAATTTGGAGGGGGGACTACTCTAAATATCTTTTAAAAGAGTATAATTTCAAAAAAGTGGGAAAGGACCACTTCAAATTAGGGACAGAGAAAACGATAAGTGTAGTGTAGAGAGGGGTGATTGCCCTTCTTGGAATAAATCAGCCCTCTTCTAGATGTAGTTCACACCTACTGATATTCTCGAATATGAAGCTAAATGACTTTAATAAAACGGCAAATAACTTCTTAAGACATTTAATTTTCAAAAATGCGCCAAGTGATTGAGGTGACGACGACCCCTGCAAATAGTTTCTAGAGACATCCAGTTTTCAAAACTTGCTGGAAGGGAAGCACTCCAAATAGATTATGCATGCATATAATTTTCAAAAATAGCCCAGGTGACAATGCAAAATAGATTCTAAATACATTCAATTAAAAAATAATCCAGGTGAGAATCTTTCCAAATAAAGTAATATTTAATCAGGAGATAACAACGTTACTTAGGCTACTTGTGAGTGATGTGGTTAGAGAATTGTGTATATTTTTGTTGATTATTTTATCGTAATAAAAATAATAACTTTAATATTTGTATGAATTCCTTGTATTTTCTTCTTAGAGAACATACCTTTTCTGCTATTATTTTACAATAATTTGGTTTACATTTTCGCTGTATATTTTGTATATGATTTACCAACATTTAATTGTTTTTATTTTTACATTAAACAGAAGGGACATTGTTTATTTAATGTTAAGTAAAGCGCACTATTTTAATCGATTGATATTGTTATTATTAACGAATGACAGACGTTCACTGTAATGTAACTAAATATATGGTGGAAAAAGAACACCTGGATACAAAAATAGAACACCTAGCTTTTGGCTTAGCGAGTTCTTTATTCGCTATGTATTAACTTGTGGTCCACTATTATATGGATCCATCTCAACGTTTGTCTGCTAGTTTTTTTTTTTTTTTTTTGTCGACCAGTTGGCTGTCTATCACTTTGTGGTTCTATATACGTATTTTTCGACGAATCGACGGCCACTAGTTACCTAGTCTATCAAATGGTTGTTAATATTTTGTCGATCAGTTGGTCGTCTAGCACAAGGTCCTACCCTTATCAACAAATTGGTCTAAGTACTCCTTCGTGTAGATTACTTGTCTGTCGATCACTTTGATCACACTTATCGACCAGTTTATTGTTGATTAGTTTTATGCACCCAAATTGATCAACTATTCGTGTGTATATCACTTTGTCCTCCTATGCATGAGCTAGTCGACAAGTAGGTCATACTAGGGTCAGATAATTAACCCACCAAGCATTCCAAATATTTGTATACTTTTGTCGACCAATTGGCTCTTTATCACATGGTCCTACTCACATCGACCATGTGATCGATACTGCTTTTGCATGACAAGTCACTTGTCTGTCGACCACTTTTTACACACGTGTTGACCAGTGTGCTGTCGATCAGTTAGCTGGTGTCCCAATTGGTCGGCCAGTTTGCTGGCACTTTGTCCACCTAAGCATGAACTTGTCAACCAGTTGTTCCAAATCGTGTCGGCTACATGTCTCCTCTAGCCTTCGAGATATTTTTTACAGCTTATCGACCAGTTTGTATGATGACAGTGTAAACAATATGAACCTGTAACTAATTTTGTTTACAAATACAACTATAGTACCTAGGCCTAGAAATTTAAATCATATCAATAATGGCAATCAGTCCTAGTTAAATATAATTGTGTCCAAAAATATCAAGATCATTACACTTATTGTATTTCGTTGAATATCATATTAAAAAAAATGTTTATCTTAAATTAAAAAACCTTTAGTTAATGTCATTTTTATTCCACATATTCCAAAAAGTGTATTTAATTTTGTATATTAACTTGTTGGAATATGTAATCATCTTTACAAACAGCACAGTGAATTTGTTCTCATTAGCATTAAGAGTCATCTATTTATTCGAGTTTCCCTGGGGAGGATCCAGGTGGGATTGGGTGCGATCATCCCCTCCTGCATAGAAAATAATCATAAATATCGAAACCAATACTTTAAAGTTGTAAAGAATGACTGACTAACACCTTCCTCATCCTATTTCCTACACGACCTAATCAAAATTAGACAACATCTCTTTCAACTTAGCTCTAGAGCAAAGAAAGGAGAGTAAAACTAAAATGTTCCAGTATTAATATTAAGTTTAGTATTAAAATACATATTTTTTCTTTTATTACTAAAACACTTTAGACCTATGTACAGTATATATTTATTATTTTTATTTTGACGGCGACTTTTTGTTTTATTTTATTTTTGTATTAAAATTATAAATTGGTTAATCTAAATTGTGTTCTTTCTTAAAGTATTATTATTATTAAATTAATTGTTAATTTCAATTAGTTTGTTAAACTCGCAATATTATAATTAAAATATTATAAATTAAAATATTTATTAATAAAAATTATTAAATTTATCCTTGAAGGAACCTTGGGAAAACTAATTTATCTAGACAACAAACCCTGGATCCACCCTTGAGCTAGGCATAGTTAAAAGTATTTGTCCTTCTAAAGATAGCATTGTATTCCACCAAACCCCCCTGTAAACATTTCCTGTTAGGCTACTAATCCCCTCTTTCCTTACTTTTATTTGCCTCAAAGCGAGAAGTTAAGTAAGAGTGAGAGGTAATGATACTGTCTCCCTCTTTAACCGGGCCGTCACGAGCACGACAACCCGATAGTACTACACTCTATCGGAATATAACTGTCTCTAGCAGCCTGTGCACAACGTTAATAACATATGGTATGGCGGGGCTCTTTGGATCAAGGGGCTATTTGAATCAAAATAAGGATTCAAGCTACTGCGCAGTTATTCTGCACATATTTTTTTGTCTAGTTCTTCTAATTCACTGAATGATCTACTGGCCGTAAACTGGTATGAAAAAATTATAATTTTTAAACGTTTAAATAGCTGAAAAAATTGTTTTACAAAATCAATAGAATCGAGATTGACATACTTTTCCTAGTGATGTAAATAATTGTCTTTGCGTTGTAAGGTCTTACCCTCTTATAATTGTTGATTTCAAAGCAATCTTTTTTTAAACCTATAGATTATTCTTCTGGGCTCATCACCATGAAGTTTGAGCGTATTCTATTGGAAAACAATAGAATTATTTTATATTGAATAATAGTTTGCTTCCGTGGCTATTTGAATCACTTTTTAAGGGGCTATTTGAATCATTATTTTCTTGCGTTTTTATTTATTTTTAGAATGTACCATTAATTATTTATCGCTGTTTGACACTTCGTATAGTGAGCTTCTAGGCTGTCAAATTATCGTCGTTGTTGGATTTGAAAATACAATTTTTTGAATTCAATCTTAAAAACAAACTAAACATATTAACTATTACAAATTATTTCTAACTTGTACACAAAGCTTGAATAATAGCGCTTGTTTAGTATCTGTCTCGTTTAAAATACTTAGATGTACTATAGTTGTAAGTTGTAGATTGGACAGCCCTTTAAACACTCACCTAACTGGCTAACCCTATAACGGTAATCTTGAAGAAAGGGGGATGGGGGTAAAAGGGCTTCAGTATTGTGACGAGACACCTCAGACAGTTAAGTTAAAGTTTAGTTGAAGGAACGGTGTCTCTTGGTTTGGTTTAGTGTCTAAAATATCGATAATATTTTTGACAATGAAGAAGAAGAAGGAGAAGAAGCAAATGCACCGTGTGGTTTTTGTAAAGTTACTTATCTTGACAAAAATTCAAGTGGAAATGGAGATTGTTTTAGGTGTCAAACCTGCAAATTGTGGTTTCATGATGTATGTGTCGGGGCCTTTAGAATAAAACAGTTTAAAGGCTCAAACACAGACTCCGTATCCGTAGGTCCGTGGTCCGTACTCCGTGCTCCAGGTCCGTAAGAAATTCTACACGCGATCACAGTCTCCGAATCCGTAATCACGTGACCGTTTCAACCAATGAGGTCGTAAGAGAATTCATCCAATCAAAAAATTCGAAAGAAAATAGTCTACAGCACAGAGCGCACGTCAAGCAGTCAGCTGATCAAAGAAATCAAAAACAACTTTGTTGAGAAAACTTGTCTGCCAAAATATTCTCTAAGTCGACTCCATCTTAACTTACATTTTTCAGCTGCACAAATATTTTTTTAAACCATATATTAAATTTTTACAATTATTTATACACTTTTCAATAGCCCTAAATTATTCTCAAAGATACACTAGAAGAATCCAACCTGGTTCAGAAACTGAATGGTATAAAGCGTCACTTTCGTGTTGTACTGGCCTGCTGAAGATGAGATCGGGGTTTGAATCCTAGTTGGCTCTACTGAAGGTGGTGTTTTTCAAAATGGTTTCCCACTTTCCTTCCATGTAAATGTGGGTAATTACCTCTAAAATGCTTTCGTCCTCGTCCCTATCCCATTAGAGTAATTATCTATATACATATATGCCTGAACAAGTAGGACAGCGTGATAAAAAAAAATAGAAGACTACATTTGGGATATTTGAAAAGATTAATAATTAATTTGTCACTGTGTCTTACTACCCGTTTGGGTTGTACACTTAAGTATTAATTTTGCTAATGGGTTGGGAATTTGGAAGGTTGCATTTAGAGGAAGTGAACCCACATTTGATGGAGGGAGAGTGGAAAACTATCTAGGAAACCCCTCAGTTCACTTGAGCGAGATTCGAACCTTGATCTCCCCATCTTCGGCAGTAAAGATCAACACAAATCTAGTGTGTTAAATAACTACACCATCGAGGCGGGTATTTGACAAGATACTTCTATGTGCTAAAAAAGCAGAATTATTTAAAAAACAACTTTAGGCTTTTCCTGACATATTAGGTAGCCCCTATGAGTGGTGCTGCCCTTTGCGGCTATCCCAAACTTAAAAGTCCTATTTCAATATTAATTACATGTGCCAATGTACACCAGGGGAAAGAATGTCACCCAATCTGGCTAGAGTGGTTTAGATTCCACTCATGCGAACATGTACCTAGCTCAGGTGGATTTTCTAAGTGCCTAAAAAAGGACTAGGCATAGTAAAATATATGAACAGATACATTCGTTCAAATTCGGTCGGGTGCAGTGAAGGTAGGTTTTCCACTCTCACTGTACACAAATGCAGGTGCACTTATTCAGAATTCAATCTTCCTGATTCCTTCCTCTGAATTCAACCCTTCTGATCTCTAACCCATTAGTAATTTGTATACAGGCCTATCACCTGAATAGGTAGTAAGACGTGCTAAGAAAAAAAGAATGGTTTGTATTACAGAAGTACAAACATGTCTCTAGTTCAGATGAATTTTCTATAAGTGCCTATAAAGGACTGGGCTTAAAAAACAGATAGGTTTGGGTTCCACTATTACAGATATGTTTCTAACTCAGGTGGATTTTCTAACTGCCTAAAAAAAGGAGTCACCCTGATAAAAAAAATACTAGTAGAAACTATTTATGCATACATTTTTTTCCCTAGTTTTCATAAATAAACGCAACATTTAAAAAAAGTAGTTTGGCTTCCAAAGTAAAAGTAGGCCTACTTGTAGCCAAAACGTTACCTTGTATCCCGATGATTTCTGAAATACTTAGCCAGGCATTTTCCTTTCTTAAAGCGTCTTTAAACTCTTTAAGTTTTTTACTAAACAAAACAGGCCTTTGCCGAACACAATCAATAAGAAGAGAATCAATTTCAAAATCGCTAGTATCCATATTTATCAATTAGAGAAAATGTAATGACGCTAGTAAATGGAGTATAAACCAAATAATAGGGGTGTTGAACCTACAAAAGCAAAGCCAATATTTCTGAGAACTTGATATTTCTCAGAAAACACTTTCCAGAAGCCGCTCTTCCCGGGTGTTTAGATTTTTAAAAATATTTCTGAAATAGGTCCGCGTGTAGCCATCTTTTCATTTTGTATATGTTTCCATAGCGACGGATTCTATCACTGCTATTCTTTCTTTATTTCAAGGCGCATGCGCATATTTACTCGGATGTGATTGGTAGTCCGTATAAACGAGTCCGTAGAAAGTTCAAGTTGGGCAACTTCTACGGAGTAAGGACTTGACGGAGTGACGGGAGGAGACAGCTTCATCGCTGCGTTATTGACGATCGTTTATTGTGTGATTATCCGTGCCAGGAGCTAGGACGAGGGACGTCCAACCGGACACCTCAGCTGAGGCTACGGCCTATCCTAGATAGACGGCTAATATTGATCAAATTCAACGTTGAATAAGGTGAATATTCTACAAAACCTGACTTTAACTTGAAAATACATTTACCTAAACAAAGAGATATACTAAAAACACAAATTTAACATAAATTACGCAAAGTGTTGTCGGCCCAATTCAGGGCCAACAACTTACAGAATGGACAAACCTACGCAAAATGACCTCATTCACCAAAAGAGGCATTTGACACAGGACTGGTCCAGGGATCTGGACGAGGACGTTGATATAGAACAACTAGACGAGGAAGAGGGAGACAGTGAATTCGTTGCAGCAACGGTTCTCAAGAGAAAATTACTATTCAAAGCCGCAGAGGACAAACCACCTAAGGCGGTCAAGTTTCAAATCAATACGAGACTCTCTCAGACAATGTAGATCAAATGGAAACTGCAAACGTACCTAATACAAACTCTAGCGGAACCAGCAACACTGGTACACAAAATTCCAAGACTAAACTACCACCCATTGTAATTGCTGGGACAGCAAACTACACACAAATTGTAAAGACCATGAAAACAGACATGATAGGGCCCTTTAAGGTGTTTTATATTAAAGATGGCCTGAAAATCCACACGAGCACTCTTGAAGACTTCAAAGGACTACAGGCCCTTCTCAAAAAATCGGGACAGGAATACCACACTTATACTCTGCCACGTGACAAACCCCTTAAAGTCGTAATTAAGGGACTACCACCAAACATGCCGGTAGAAGACATAAAGGAGGAGATACTGGCGCTAGGTTATACAACAACTGACGTGCGACAATTTACCGCAAGGACGCACTCAGAACACACCTCACAGGACAACATAAAGCTACTTCCAATCTTTGTCTGTACACTGGCGAGGACAGACAAGAACTATAAAATATTCCAAGAGACTGCCATAAACAATACAAGGGTCAAGGTTGAATACTACGTTCAGACACAAAACCACATACTCCAGTGCCACAGGTGCCAAAAGTTTGGCCACACCAAGAATAACTGCGCAAACAATCCAAGATGTGTCAAATGTTTATTACCCCATTTGACCTCGGATTGTCAGAAGAAAGACACCACTACGGCTGCGAACTGTGTAAACTGTGGGGGCAGGCATACAGCCAATTATTCCAAATGCCCAGAGTATTTGAAGATGGTTGAGAGAAAGATTGAACTAAGACAACAGAAACAAGACAAACTTCTTCCTTCGACGCAACCAGGGACTGCATCTGGGATCTCCTTCCCTCCCCTGCTCAGGAAATCGGTACCGAATATCAACCTTAACGCAACACCAAGGTCATACAGAGATACACTAATGAACAAAAGGATCACCACACAACTGACAAAGGAGCCGGAACAATCCACTTCATCCACCCCGTTTGACTTCAAAGAAATTATATCCATATTCAAAGACCTGAACATCTGTGGCCTGATTAAACACTTCAAACCCTACTTGCTCAGAATCAAACACGCAGAGGACACGGCAACCAAACTCATGATCATAATCGAAGCGGCCACCGACTTCTACTTTAATGACAACAATGAATAAAATAACTAACCAGCTCAGGATCCTCATTTGGAATGCAAATGGCCTGTTGCAACAAAAGCATGAACTAGAAGACATACTAAGCACATATGGGGTCGACCTGGCGCTCATATGCGAAACAAACCTAAAACCTGACAAACGACTTAACATTACAAGCTACAATGTGTATCGTACGGACAGGCAGCACGCCAAGGGGGGTGGGACAGCTGTCCTAGTCAAAGAACATCTACCGCACTACAGACCAGCTATCGACGATACAGAAAACCTTGAGGCCACGACAATAACATTGAACACCAGATCCGGTTACATAAACTTTGTGGCGGCATACAACCCGCCGTCCAAAATACTCCTGAAACAGGACTTAGAAATAGTCACGTCATCTGAAAACTACTTCATTGGAGGCGATCTAAATAGCAAAAACAGGCTATGGAACAGTAGGTTAACAAACAGAAATGGACGGATCCTGGAGGACCATGCAAGCGAGACTGACTACAACGTGCTGGCGCCAGATACTCCCACATACTACCCTGCAAACTACCTCAATAGACCAGATGTACTAGATATTATACTAACCAACTTGAAAATAAGGCCGGACACATTAACAGTTCTCCCAGAGCTTGACTCGGACCACAATCCTATTCTGTGTGAATGGGATGTCGACTTAGACCACCAAACCAACTGGCGAAGACCAAAAATATCCACAACCAACTGGGAAAAATACACAACGGACCTCCAAGAAATCATACCGAGGAACTTAGACCTACACTCGGAGCAAGACATTGACGCGACCATAGAACTTTTTACCACGACACTGAATGAAACCTACAAACTTAACACCACGCAAACACAAAAACCCCAAGACTATACAATCGACCACCCGGAACTCAACTATATGCTAGCCCAAAAAAGGGAGGCAAGAAGGGATTGGCAGAGGTTGAGAACTCCCACGGAACGTGTTAGATATAATCGTCTAAAGGCGATTGTAAGGAGAACTGTAAACATGATTAGAAACACAAACTTTAATACTTTTGTGACCGAAACAGCTGTCAACATGCAGGGGACCTGGACCTTAACAAAGGTGCTAAAAGGTAACTCAAAAAAATCAAGCACACCGGCCATCCACGGACAACGGGGGATGGCCTTCACCAGTATAGATAAAGCAAATGCCTTAGCACTTTCACTTGAAGACCAGTTCAAACCAAATCCAGTACACGACCGAAATTTCAATAGGGACGTCACAAGAACAGTTTACAACTTTATCCAGAGACCAATAACAGACTTGCCAGCCCCCGTCACGGAGCAGGAACTTCGAACCGACATAAAAAACCTAAAACTGAACAAGGCACCCGGACTTGATGGAGTACAAAACGAGTTGCTAAAGAACATACCTGAAGTAGCGATATCTCATCTCACACAGATCTTTAATGCGGCCCTCAGCATTGTTTACTTTCCAATGGCCTGGAAAGAGGCCAAGGTGGTATCTATACCGAAGCCGGGCAAGAACCCCATCTTTCCACAGAACAGGCGACCCATAAGCTTACTAAGTACTACAGGAAAACTTTATGAAACACTAGTTCTCAAGAGATTAAAACGACATTCTGAACAACATGCAATAATACCGGACTTCCAATTTGGTTTCAAAAATCAACACTCAACTATCCACCCACTTCTGAACTTCGTCGAAGATGCCACAGACAGCTTTATCAACAAACAATATCTATTAGCAATATTCTTGGATATTGAAAAAGCTTTTGATAGGGTGTGGCATCTCGGCCTTATCCAAAAACTAATAACACTCAACTTTCCTCAGGGTATTATACATTTAATATACAGCTACCTGCGCGATAGGAATTTTCGAGTCTCAGTCGAGGGCACACTGTCGGGGAAAGTTCGAGCGGAGGCGGGAGTACCACAAGGGTCCGTGCTGGCCCCCTTCCTCTACAACGTTTACGTGGCGGACGTCCCAACCAAGGTTAATATGACAATAAGACTTTTTGCTGACGACACCCTGATTTATACTAGACAAAAAAATGTATACTACGCGTCATTAGCGATGCAGCGATACCTGAAGACCTTTGAATCTTGGCTCTCCAAGTGGAGGATCAAAGTCAACGCGACCAAATCTGCCGCCCTGGTCGTAGCCAGAAGAAGGCAAGTACCACCGACCAATTTCACACTATACGATGAGGAGATAACTTTCAAAGACGATACTAAATACTTAGGAATTCACATTGATAAAAAACTAACATGGGCGAAGCATGTCACTGAAACAAACAGGAAAGCAATGGCAGTGTTTATACAACTCTACCCTCTGCTGAAGGGAACCCGACTAACTCAACGAGCGAAGTTTACAATATTCAAAGCCGTCATACAACCAATATTACTCTACGGCTGTGTAGCGTGGGGGTATGCAGCCAGGACACACTGCAACAAACTACAGATAGTACAAAATAGAATTCTCAGAACAATAACTGGAGTGGACTTACGCACAAGGATTGATCATCTCCACGCCATGACCCGGAACAAGTTACTCACTGAGCTCTTTCAGGAGTTCAGAATTAAATTCTACGGAAAATCAGCTAACCACGAGAATCCCATCATAAGTGCACTAGGGGACTACGATGTAAATGAGCGAAGAACTTACAAACGCCCGAGATTGGAGTAGAGCCAGATTCACCCACAACTTCACTTTCACATTTTCATACTTCATAAAGTGTATATTTACTAATCAATCATGTAATTCTTTTTCAGGAATCATTCACAATTCACTGTTTTTCACCCTCATTCCATGAGGATAAGGGCTAGCATATGCTGCCTGTAACTCACAAAGAAATACAGCCCTTTCACAGGTGACCTAGCTTGGCGCTTCTGTCAAGGTGGATATCTTGTGTCGGGCTACAGACATCTCATACCGTGTATTTTTGTACAATCAATTCAAAGGTACCAATTCATGTAACAATTAAGTTCATGCAACGAGGATAAGGGTCTGTGAAAACAACCTGTAACTCGCATATTAAATCAGCCTAAGCTTCTCCATCTTGTCAATGTAATTGTTGGCAAGTGGGGAGGTAAAGGCAACAGGGGAAACCCATTAGTAAGGACTTACGGATAAGGACTCTGTGGCCAGAGCAATCTGATATAGTAGCATCGATTTTTTACGGACCACGGACTACGGACCTACGGATACGGAGTCTGTGTCCGGGCCTTCAGTGTGGAAAATGCATATAAACATTTTGTTTGCATCTAGTAGTATACACCTTCAATAAAAAAATAATTAAAATGGCTATACTCATGGTAAAATATAAAAATAAATATGTGATTCAAATAACCCCATTCCTGATCCAAATACACTCACGTTTTTATTAAAATGTTATTTCCACTTGATAATGTTCTTTATTAATTATAACCTACTTAGATTTTTTTTTTCAAAAAAACTATTACTAGGCATGGTTCAGAAGATATGAATAAAGATATAAATACATGTTAAAAAAGTTTCGCAAGCATATTATAAGTAAAAACTTAAATTAAATTTGAAATTACCCAAATAGCCCCACCCTACCATATGTGATAAAATTTCATACCCTCATATAATTGCACATCACTATTTTCAATCAAAATTATTGAAAGACTAGATGGTGGAGCTTTGTTAATATGATGTATGAGACATACATTGTTTCAATTTGTTTTTCTATTAACTATTTTGTTTTGTATTCGTTGTTTATAACATTAAACACTTTGTCCTTTAATGTAGACATATATGTGAAATATGAGTGAAATTGGAAAACATTCAGGAAAATTCACCCCCAGTTCACCCAACCTAGATTCAGACCTAAATCTCACCGTCCTTGGAGGACTAGCGCGTTAGTAAACTACGCCTGAGAGCTGAGCACGTCAGTTGAGTTCCCTAGCACTGAGACAATCCAGCATGAAAACCGAGCACGTCAGTTGAGTTTCCTAGCACTGAGACAATCCAGCATGAGTACCGAGCACGTCAGTTGAGTTTCCTAGCATTAAGATATTCCTTCCTGTGGACTAAAAACCAATAAAATATGTTCAAAAAACTGTAAACTGCTGTAAATACCACTCTTATATTAATAATTGTGGGGGAGAGAGCTGAGATCCCAAAATGGTGGACTTTCATTCATTCAAACTCTTGTGTGATTGTTGACCGTGAATTTAAAGTAAGCGCTTCGCACCTTGATCTAATCATACCTCCGACCTTCTCACGGTTTTTTTTTCTAAAGAAAAGTTAAAATAATGTGGCAATAGGACTATCAAAGACCGTCTTGGATGAGAGAAGCTTATGATAGTGTTGCTCTTGATGTAAACAATAGGACTAGGATAATGTGTATTAAAATGGCCAGACACGTCATTTTAAAAGTTATTGAAATATAGCTTCTCAAATTGCCACACCCTCCACTGTCCTTGTAGGAAAGGTCCCTAAAACTACGGGATAGGGGGGATGTGCGTACATATTATAAACAACAACAGATTAAAGAGCAAAGTTTTAAATCAGGAATATTTTAATTATCTCCAAGAAACAAATAGACAAAGGATAATGGCCTTAATTCAAAAGCTTCCTAGTAACTACTATTGAAAAAGAAAACATTTCATCATAAAAATGTAACTTCTTAAAGGTAACTGATACACCTTCTACCAAAACGTATTTCTTTATTTACTGTTCTCAAAAACATGACTTAAGGTTTTCGTATTATGTTACAAAATAAGAGTATAAATATAAATATACTAAAATGTTCCAATGAATAAAAGTAATAATTTTAATGAACAATTATACTGTGTGAAATCTCGTGTCCTTCAAATTACTCTAATCCAAAGATTACATTTGTAAAAAAAAAGGGGGACACAGATTTAAACTCAAGAAATAGCGTTTACCAACTAACAGTTTACTTAACAGCAAGAAACGTAACCATTAACCGTTACTGCACAAAACAATTGCATACTTGATATTTATTTATTTATATCGAACAAATTATATTTATATAAAAAAGGTCTATCTCCTTGACGCAAACATAAGATTTATCCTATACGTTTAGTAAAATCATATCAAATGGAAAAATCTACAAGGTGTTGACTATTAACATTAACTATTTACAACGTAGGTCAATCCTACTTGACTCTTAAACAAGATTAGAAGCGTAACAAATAAGTTAATACCAGACGCAATTGCCCCATTGCGTCAACTCGAAAACATGACAATTTACATTATGGGTTTCTTTCCCAAACACGCAAAATACCCTACAAACCAAGTTATAATATTAAATGCAATGTTACTGCCAGGTCCAACCTCCATTACCCCAGTACATGTAATGCAATAAAAATGAGTTTATTTAAATCAAACGTATGTTACTCCCAGGTCCCTCCTTCGTGACCGCAGTTCTAATTATATTTATATAAATGAGTTTAATAATATCAAACGATCGGAACTCCCAGGTCCCTCCTCCATGACCCCTGTTCAAGAAATGCTATGTTTATATAAATGAGATTAATAATATCAAACGGTCGGAACTCCCAGGTCCCTCCTCCATGACCCCAGTTCAAGAAATGCTATATTTATATAAATGAGTTTAATAGTATCAAACGGTCGGAACTCCCAAGTCCCTCCTCCATGACCCCAGTTCAAGAAATGATATATCTCTATACAATTTACATACTCTTTTATATATTCCTTATGAGCCTAGAAAACAAAACAAGGGGAGGAAAGTTCACATTCAAGCCAGTCACGTAATTCACAGGCATTACGTCATTATGCAGTAGTTTCTTCTTTCTTCGTGGTTTCTGATTGGACATCAGCCGTCGCATTGCAGTAAACCAAGAATATTTGAAGTTCATCTTTCTTGAAAGCCGTTGGAACCGTCTGTTGCTAGATGAGAGTTGCCATAATCTTCCTCCAGGGGGCAACACAGGGCAGATATGAATTGTTGCCTTGACCCTCGGGAACGTCTTTCAGTTATAATATTTTTCTCGGGCCAGTTACAACTTTGAACATTACTCGCAGTCGTCCACGATCCAACCCGGCAGCTTTGACTTCGTAGTACTCTAGTGATGTCAGATTGGAGATCCGGAGGTACGTGAAGAACAATTCGTTTTGTAGACAGACAATATTGGATAATTTAAGAACGTTTATTTGATGTGTGATGGTTGGGCTGCATTGGGCTATAATAGTGAATAGTACTATTATAGGTTACGTCGGTGTTATTTAGGAGCGGGTAGTATGCTATACGCGATTAAGCGAGTAGAATCAGGTTGGGTGGGGTAGTGATTGTACAATACGAAGATTGTATTGTTACAAATTTATATACTATTAATTTTACCAGTGATAAATATTAATAATTTATACATTATTAAAGATTAAACTGCAGGTTTCATAACAAAAAATAAGAAAATATAACCACTAATAAACATCGATACATTATTTTAGAATAGGTGTTGAAAATATTACCATACAAATTTTACACGTCCTTGAGAAAACTGACATTTACAAACGTTTGGTTTTACCACAAGACCTGTCCGGTAGCTAGCACCATCTACAGTTTCCATTATCCATCGGTCTTTGTTGGCACGGAAGTATAATTTGGTCGGATGTGAAGACATGCCACTCCTTTCACCTTCCCATCCCCACTTGGCAAGACAGGGCCTTAAGTTTTCTGCTCTTTTGTTATTAATTAAAGTCACAAAAATTGTCATTGAGTTAAAGACAGTGTTTTTAATGGAGTGAGAAACGTTTCTAGCTCCGCCCTCTTCCTCCCCCTTACGTCTTACCAAATCACTAATTGTGTAAGAAAGTTATATCTTCACGATTCAGTGATTCTCTATTGAAGTTTGACATAAAAGACATCAAACTTTAAAGAGTCGATACAACATATGGGCTTCATTTAATTTGATTGGAAGCTAATTTCAATCTTCGTTTAACGTCTGACAGTGCACATCTTTACATTATTATAGGCCTATTATTTACAAAGTGACGTGAAAAATACATCCCCCTAAATTAGATAGAATCACATTTTACTGAAATTGAGGACATGCTCTTGAAACGTCTCTATGAGAATTTCCTTTGAATTGTATGACTTTGTTTGTTTTGTTTAATATTTTATTTATAGTTAAAATTATTTCAATCAACCGTCCTCGAGATATTGTAGTCATTGCAACTGGCTACAAACCAAAGTGAACCGTGTTCGATTCCCGGCTGATACCATGGGTATTTTTTCTGAAAGGGTATCTATCCTAAAGGACCATAGTGTTTGGTTTGTTAGTCTTGAGCTAGTTTTATATTTTCACTGGCTCCTCACCTTCACAATCACTATCATCACATCACATTATCTCATTGGTGTAAAACGTGTAGACAACTAACATGGGAATACCCTGAGAAATGCTCTATGATATAAGTGCTGCACAAGGAAGCCATTCTCTAAAAATATATATTTCAAAAAATTAAGGGTTTGTGAAGGTTATTTTTTTTTTCTAAATTCGAAGATGTATACAAAGTTAGAGCCAAAGATAAAGAAAGATTTCTGCTGTCACGTGAAAATTGATATTAATTTTTAAATTATCCATCAAGTGCACATATTTTAAATTACTGGCGCAGAAAAAAAACTTATGTTCTACCTAATTGACGCCAAATAATTTATAATTATAATACTACAGTAAGAGAGCCCAAAAGTAGGTTAAACATGATTATAATGAGATTCTGTACATTAGAGAACACCATTCAATTAGAACAATAACGTCAATACTGATCTTATTTTTCCAAGTTGAGAATTAAGGTCCCTCTCAGTACCAATAACTGGTGGTTAATAAAGTTAAATGAATGATATGAGTCAGTCCCCTTGCTAACTTATATAACTACCGAATAAAATGTATTAATAGAACAAAGAATGAAGGTGTAATTGTATTCCTGAGTTAGATGCTAGTAAAAATAATATTCTTACATGTAAATATCTTCATTTTTATTTTTTATTGACAAAAAGATTCATCAAATCTGCAGGCGTAAGATCTAAATATTTAAAGACAAATATCTATCTTTTCTTGTAGTCAGTGAAGTTAAAATTTATATTCACTCTGATGATAAGTAATTCAAACTTCAATCCAATCTAGATCCTAGTAGAAATTACGAAGAAAAATAAGATAGAATTGAACTTTAAGTTCGCAACAAATTATTTTTACTATTCTGAAAACCAGAACGTCCATTATTTGTTTATTTCTTCCTAAAATAGACTGTTGTAATATCGACAAAACAACTAAAATAATCAAAGTAAATCAATGTAGCAACCTATAGAAAATTTAATAACAGTATTGAAATTTAAGTAGTGTTGGTTAAAGAGAGTTAAAAAAAAAAGTTCAGTTGAAAAATATTAAATAAGTTGATACATAATTATAATGAATATAATTTACAATGTATCGCCTAAATATATGATGAAGAACTCCGTGACAACTTGTATTATGAATTGGCTCCATATATTTTGGCGATCATTGATGAAATAAGAATGCGCAAAATTAAAAGTCATCTTTGTTTGAAAGCTTTAAACTAATATTATGTTTGCCATCGATGGAGGATTTCTTATTCATCGTATTGTATGGCATCAAGTTGATACTTTAGAGCATATTGTTGCAATATATACTAATCATGTGCAGTTATATTTTGTTTCAATTGTTATATTTGATGATTATAATTAAATCAGAAAGTCTTTAAAATCTATGGAACAACTACATCGATCCTCCAAACTTCGTGAATCAACCGAGGTTCTATTCGATGAAACTATGAATGTTACGACGAATCAAGGAACCTTTCATTCCAACACACACAACATAATCTGATTAATCTTGGTGTTGTCAGAAGGGTTGAAAACTAGTAATTTAATTGATAAATAAGATCAAGATGATGCCGACGTTTTGACTACTGAAACAAGACTCGATAACTTGGAAAAAAAATAATATATATATATATATATATATATATATATATATATATATTTGAGAATAAGTAGTCTTTTAGTCCTTTATAGCTTGCACGCCTGCAGAGAAAGTGTTTTCTTTCTGAAAAAAGTTAAATGGAAGTTCAAAAGGAAAATATATTCTTCAGGAAGTCTCAGCCAGTATGAAAGGAATAAAGATCTAATTTTATTCTTACACGCAATCACTGGATGTGAAACAGCATCTTCCCTTTTTAACGAGGGTAAAGCCAAATCTTGAAAAATGCGAGAGGATTTACAAGTTTCTGTTGAGGGTTTTAAGCCAGAAGATTGTTCTAAGGAACTAATATTTTCTCTTTTACTATGCTTCATCTTATGGTTATATGTTGGTCCAGGTATGGAATTTTCCATTGATAGTCATCAGCACTAGTGCTTTGTTAAGTCTACAAGAATTAACAAATTTGTAAAACTAGCTTTACTTCCACCGACAGAGAGTGCAGTTCAGCGACACCCATGGCAGGTTTATCATTAAGTGCAAACTTTGTTAGCTAATGAGTTAAATCCTGAATACTGGGGATGGCTAATGAAAATTAAAATTTTGGATCCAAATAGATCATTACAACCTCAAGCTCCAGATTCAATTTGAATATGATTTTCTGCAACTGTAAAAGTGTGTGGACCTACGTGTGGCTGTAGAAAGATAGGTTGACACTATTCAGCAATTTATGTTAATTTGATAAGGACAAATTATTTATAAGTATAAAATAGGAACGACAGTTGATGTGTCTCCCTTTCCTGGGGGAAGGCGGGGTCCACCAGATGAGGAACTGAGTCGGCGGCCTAACCGTCAGGAAGGGGAAACAATAAAACTTCGAGTACATTCTTAACAGTTTGAATTTGCCACGTTCCTATTGGTGCAAATTCAAACATGGTAAAGAAGGGTAGGACGGTAATGACCGGTAAATAGCGGTCCAACCGAGGTATTAAGTAGGGTTGGGCCGAACAAATCTGGCATTCTGGTTTTTGAATTACGGGAGGACTCGGGTGAACTGTGTGACGCTCGGGTACCATAATGATGGGGGGACTTCACTATTTTATTAAGCATAAAAGTTGTAATCAGGTGATAACGTAATTAATAAAAATGTGGTGTGTTACAAATAACATTAATAATTCATTATACCCTATACTTTCAATATTTTAGCGGCCAAAATAAGTTCAACTAGAAAAGAAAAAGGTATCGTAACAAAGTTGGTGCTACGTGACCAGGATTCATCATGGTACATAACAAAATATGGAATGGTGAAATAAAGAATTATGGGGAAATAAACGACAGTGAACTATAGGGACGGAGCTACGAGGGCGGAAACCAGTGACGGAGCTACGAGGACGGAAACCAGTGACGGAGCTACGAGGACGGAAACCAGTGGCGGAGCTACGAGGACGGAAACCTCTGACGGAGCTACGAGGACGGAAACCAGTGACGGCGTGACGAGGACAGCAACACGGCTGGAGCTACGAGGACGGAAGACGGTGCGGTGAGGACAGCAACAAAAGACGAAGCAGCTACGAGGGCACCATCGAGGGACCAATTCCTTAATACCCACATAGGACTGAGCTAATCACAGTATTGCAATTTTAAAGCAGGGTGAGTGTTTTTTTCAAAATATTATTGGGCCTATTTTTTCAGCACACGGAGACCGAGGAAAGGTAAGTGGATATCATATGTTTTGTTTTTCTTATTGCTGTCAATTGCTGGTTGGTTCCGGATACTGTGGGGAAGTGCCATAATTCCTCGGGAAGAATAGGGATGGATAGATCACGTCAAACAGGCAGGGTGACACGACAGACAAGACCGGTTGCTAGCAAGATGGACAATAATCAACTTACGACACCAGATTTTGACGACCGGGAGGTAGCAGAGATTTATGAAGAAAGGGGGGCTTTCTCATCAAACCAGTGACGTAATACCCGAGGAGACTGTATCTGAGGATGCCGTCGCGACGCTAATGGACGTTTCGGAGGACACGGTAAGGAATGTGATGACAACGAATGCTCCATGGTGGAATAAGGGGGAGACTGAGCCGCCGCCCGAACAATTTGACAACCCAGTGGACATGATGTCCCAGCTTAATAGGGTTTTAAGGGGTTGGGAAAATAAACATAAAAAACAGATGGATCAATTGGAGACTTTAGTACAGGAAAGGTTGGATACACAAGCTGAAGACATAAGACGCGTGCAGGAAGAAGCAAATAAAAAAATTAGTCAACTATTTGAGTCACAAAAAAGAATTCAAGATGACCTAGGAACAGTAAGGGTGGAAATAGAACAGATCCGCGATAACAGGCAGACAGAAGGGGCTGATATGCAAAATATTAAGGGGAAACAGGAGGCCCTTAAGGAAGCACAGGACCGACAAGGACTTAAATTAGATGGACTAATAGACAAACAAAACACCCTGAGAAATAATCAAAAATAGTCACTTCAAGAACTAACGAACTTAACTAAGCAAGTGGAGGTCAACTATCAGGGGTTGGTAAAACCGTGCAAATTGATGACAGAATCTCTCAGCTGGAAAATGTACGGTTAGGAGCTAGTACAAGTCAAACCATGGAGGGGTCACAAGCAAATAGAGTAACGTCCAGGACGTCACCCGCACGTGACCTATTGTCAGCTACTGTCATATCGCAGGAACACAGTTTTGGCCAGGAGGGAATGGCGTCACAGTTAGTGGGTACTGAAGTATGTAGACCACCAGAGGAGGTACATTTAGATTTGGTTAAGGCCAGACTACCTAAATTTAATGGCCGAAATTCCAATATATCAGCAGTGCAGTATATCACTAAGATTGACAGGGCCGTCAGGGGAATCACAAGTGAGCAACTTAAGATACACCTCTTATTGAATGGATTGAGGGATCAGGCGTGTAATTGGGCAGAACTAAATGAATGGGGCTGGACTGACTACGCCACAGCCAGGAGGGCGTTTTTGAATAAATTTTGGTCGATGGACGAACAGGATTTATTTCTACAGGAAATATTCAATGGTTAATATAATCACGTCGGGAGTCGATGAGTGAATATGTACAGCGGTTAAAGAACCAGGCGGACTTCCTGGAAGAACCAGTAAGAGAAGATAGGCTGGTGAACCATTTAATACATCCCTTTGACTGGGGTACACAAGATGTTATGCTAGCTGCTGGAGTAAGGGATATGACGGCATTGAAGGATAGCACAGAAAGACTAGATCAAAGAGTGGTTCGAGATCGGTTGGAGAACAGGGCTACATATGACCGAGTGCCACAGTTTGGCCACCCCGGACCAGGCCAGCTGAAGTCAAACGTAAGAACACAGCAAAGTAGGAGCGAAGAGGCTCAAAACAAACAACGGGATTGGAACAATAGTAATGGACGGAGGTGGAGAGAGGAGAGTGACAGAAGGGGGAACCAAGGACTACCTGCGGAAGGGGGAGAGCACCCTATACAAAGGGGGTGGGCAAGGCCAGCGGTCGAATTTGGCAGGCAACCAAATAACAGAAGGGATGAGACAACACAGACCGGTCCGTGCAACAGTGGCCCAATAGTCACCACCCAATTATAAAAATGTAAGACGAATCCGAGCAGAATTTAATGACATCCCGCGGGAAGATGACGCAATTGAAGATTATCGAAATGACGCAGAAAACTACCAAGGTTCCAATATGGGATGTGTACCGGCAAAAAACAATTGAAGTCATCACATAGTAGCCCGTATGTGAGAAGCACTGACTCAAACAGGGCTACCACTATAAGAAAAACCAAAGCAGGAACGGAAATTAAGGAGGTCAGGGCCATGTTAGTTAATGATCCCGTGCCAGATCTTGTACATGAAGAACCATTGATGCGCAGCCTGGAGAGATATAGAGCACCAGAGATTGCGGGGCTTGTGGGGCAAACCAATTTGAACTTTTTAATAGATAGTGGTGCTGACATTAGCGCTATTTCACAAGCTTGTTTTGAGGAAATTGAAAATAAAAACCCCGAATTAAACCTGTCAGTACTACCCGTACAGTCGGTAACCATTATTAGTGCGAGCGGGGTAAGAAACACCAAGGTTAGGAAACAAGTGATGCTAGAAGTGAAGTTCCAACATGCGTCGGTGGAAATTGTGTTTTTTATAGTGCCTAACTTAAATATGGTGGCAATTATTGGATCGGATTTTCTCGGGAAGAGGGGTGACGTTATAGATTATATCCAACAGGAAGTACAATTTACAGAGGAACCAAGGAGAATATCCGTGCCATTTATAAGGGCAGTGGTGGTCGCCAGCATCAGTACTGAGGATTGCCCACTTTGGGAGGGGGAGAATAGAAATATAGGGGCCGACGTGAGCCAAAGGATCAGTGGTGCCCCAGTAAGAAATAATATTGAGGGTAGCCTGAGGTCTAATTCCAGGGGCACTCTGGTTTGAGTTGCAATGATGGGGAGGGAACATGCCCCCATAAAGGATGTAAATTTACTCTTCCATCAGGGGAGCTTAGAAGTAAACACGAGTCCAGCGAATATTTATCCACCATCCCACAAAACGGTATAATCGCTCAAGATGGCGGAAGGCGGAAGAACCAAGCGAATCCTGGGACAGCCCTGCAAGAAGCCTACCCTAATGACAACCAATGTGCTGGGACGGGCCAAAAAGAGTTGGTAACTAGCAAATTACCACCGAAAACGCCAGGAAGGGATGCAATAAATGCCAGCACATGTGAGAAGGGCAGTATAGCTTCTAGCCACTTGTACACACGACCAACGGAAGAATTTACTGACGCTGTTGCCGCGATAAATCAAAAGGAGTTAGAAGTACAAGGGAAGGGACAGGAACAAGATACGCGACTGGCCAAGGTTATTGAAGGGTTAAGGGGGACCATCAGCAGAGTTAAACAAACAGTATCAACTATATAAGGAGGTCCTATTCAAATGGGTGGAAAGATTTCAGAGTTGGAAGGTGTGTATTCCAGAGGGTTTAGTTAGTGATCTGATAGAAGAGTACCATCAACTGTATGGGCACTATGGCGTATACAAGACGGTCAGGGTGTTGAGAGAGTCATGTATCTTTCCGGCAATGCTCCGCAGGGTAAGGAACATCTTAAGGGGGTGCGACATATGTCAGCGCACTAAACCTCCTAACACCAGAACCGAAGGGAGACTCCAAATAGTTACAGCTCACCGGCCTTTAGAAAAGGTATTTGTAGACATCATGGGCCCGCTAACAAGGGAGTCAGAGGTGCACAGCACGTATTTGGGATGATGGACTTATATACTAAATATATAAAACTGTATGTTATCAGGAGGGCTACGGCCCGAGCGGTCGTGAACCGTGTAACTGTCAATTATATACAGGAAATGGGCAAGCCAGGAATGATCGTCTCAGACCATGGGCCCCAATTCACTAGCCGCCACTGGATTGGAAGTTTGAGGGAGAGAGGCATTAAACAGGGATATACGGCCATTTATCACCCGGGTTCAAACCCGTTAGAAAGGGTCCACAGGGATATAGGAAGAATGCTACAGGTTTATTGTCATAGCAGTCACCGCTCGTGGCCTAATTCTATTACCAAGATTGAAGAATGTGTCAATCAAACAATACACTCCGTGACCGGCTTCACCCCCCACGAACTCATTCACGATGATAGGCCACCCAGACCACTAGAACGGCTGTTTCAGTTTCCTCCAGGGCATGAGCTGTCCCGAGAACAGAAATTAGAACGGGCTGGCCGCAACATGGAACAAGTGGCGGGTAGGAGGATAGCCCGAGACGCGAGGACCAATCGTAGCCCAGCTGAGTATAAATTAGGAGACCTAGTTCTCGTGAAGACACACAAATTGTCATCCGCACTTACCAAGGAGACCAGTAAATTATTTTTACTTTATCAGGGACCAGGCAGGGTGACAGCGGTCAGGAGTAATAATGCATATGTTGTCCACTCCAAGGACTCTGATGAAATTATAGGTACTTTTAATGCAGTTCATCTAAAAAAATACTACCCGAACCACCGCGACCACTCACATTAGGTGTGGTAAAATTCATCATAATACTCAGGTGTTTTATTTTATTGAATAGCCAGGGTCCACGGTTCCATTCCTGGGAAGTTATAACGTTATTTATTATTGTGTGTATTGGGTGATATATCTAATTAATAATAAGAGTGCCAACAGTAGTGTGTGACCAAGTGTGATAACAAGGGGGTCAAAGAATATTAAAGGGTCTTGTGTTAGTAATTAAATGTGATTTAACAAAAAAAACAAAAAAAAAACCTGAACTATGTACGTAACCAAATTTAGTGAAAGGTGCAGCAAGAAGAAGTTTAAAAGGAGGAAGAAGGTTCACTCCTGGTGAAGTGCCTTCTTGGAACTGTGGAAGGGATTATAGCCAGGACTAATGACTACACCTCCACCAACAAGTTTAAGTGAGAAGTGTAAAGCGGTAGAGTCAAGTTTTAATTAGTATGAGGGTTGGAACTATGTATATTGATGTGTGTTTTTTTCTTTGTGAATATTTATGTAATGTAACTATCATCAATAGAAAGGACTGGCAGTTAGGCCTGTTAAAAAATTTGTTTAGTAATATATAGACAAATCAATTGTAATGATCATTGATAAAGTATTAAGTTAGCTGAATATTGTGAAAAAAAAGTAAATAAAAAAATAAAAAATAAAAGTATTAGTTATTTTAATTAAATATATATTTCTCCTAATGTTGTATGTAAAAAAAAATAGTTCAATTTTATCTAGCTCAGTTGCACGAGGAAACTTAATCTCGGGACCTCTGGGTTTAGATAGGCACTTATACTTAACCTGCCTGCGGAGCTCCGGTAAATCACATATCTAGGTTAACATATTTATATAACATTTGTTTTGTTGTCAAAGCTATAATTATTATATCACAATCTTAATTCAATTTAAATCATTCGATAACAAAATTTAAAAAAAACCTTTTCCTTACATTTTCAAAGGCAAAATAAAACTAACATATATACCTAAGTCCAACCACGTACAAAATTATGGCACAGAAAGTTTATTATTTACCCTTAACACAATTAGATTTCCTTGAGTCAAACAAAATAGCCACACTGCTCACAGCCACCTATTATTCACCTTTTTTTTTTATTAAAAACCATCCTCAGTCCCGCAATAATATAAGAAAATTGAAACTTCTCACCCTAGTCCATCTGTAGTCGAGAACTCGATCATATGTACATATCTCTTTATGTTTACTGAAGGATATGCATGTCCTCACAAACTTTTCAAGTAGTAATCAAGATCCTGGTGTACATCCTTTCATAATCTTAAACTGGTAATAAGTAGTGTAACAAGTCCTTTTTTATTCTTTTCTAATGATTGTAAAGTTTTTACATCCCGGCATTAATATCACTTCTTTTCAACACCACGCCAATAACAACAAAAGAACCTTTCCAATACACGCCAAAGAGGTGATACCATTTAGAAGTAGTAATATTGTTGGAATAGTGACGTATGGATGATTGTAAATAGGGATTATAATTAAAAGGGGATGGTTTTCTTTGTCACAGATTTGCCCCCTAATGTGTCAGAAGTTAGTTTTAGTATTGAAAACTGCTACTGGAACATTACCAGCCATTGGTGCACTTAAAGTGGTAGGAGTTAAGGTCCATTGTCTAACGACTTTTCCTTTCTTCTAAACTTGGCACCGTTGAGATCCTTGCAGGTAAGGTTGCTCGGAAATGTACATTCATTTAACCCTTTACATATTGGTTTATAGGTTTTGAAGACGCGCACTTGACTTATGTCGGTGTCCTCGCAACCAAAGCGACAAATTAAAACACCTGCTCCTGGGTTTCAACCGCACTACACCAGCTATTTGAGCAAATTCAAATGGCACTCTAGTTGTCCTCCAGGTGAAACATTTGTCTACTACCTTGGGTTTTACATAACTTTTTTTTTTTTTTACAAACATTTACACATATATGTTACATGGCTAATGCTTGCCTTATATAGTATAAGCTGTTAGCATTCTCTAGACCTACATACAATTGAATTACTAACACAAAACAAAACTACCCTCATTACATTGAAACAAAACCACACTTTAGCAATAGACTGGACATATTAAAATTATTAGTTTACACACTCTTTAACTAAACCAAAATTCTTAAATATTAAATAGCTAAGTGGATGGCAAAAGTAAGATAGAAACATAGTCGTGTTACAATATGAGACTCTCCTCTTGCAACTTATGAGACAATTGTTCCAAACAAAAAAAACAACAACTCGTGAACTCATGCCAAATTGGTGTTTCCTGAAATGTACTGTGCCCCCAATCATCTTCAATTGACCCACTAAACTCACCCTAACTGTTTGGGTACCTACAGCCCCCTAGGCTTCTTATTACACCACTGGTCGCGAATGCTGACTCTCATAATATGAAATTCAAATTCTTAAAGTGAGATTATCATAACAATCCTCTGCCAGGTGATTTACATACACCATATGAGAAAATTAAACAAGTTAAAAATAATAATTACAAACATTAGTTGATTATATGAAGAAAAAAAAACCTTTTTCAAACCCTGAGATAAACATAGACTACAATGACACAATATATTAAATAATATAGTAGTTTGACATAACTATTCAATGAAATTATAGGTTGTTTAGAAATAGACATACAAAATGTTATAAAGTTCCCTATCATAAGTATAAGCCTACCATGGAAATACTGGGCCTTTTTCACATAAATATCAAGCACTTATCATAAGGTGCTGCATGTATGAATAATTTATAACTTCATAGGGTGTTTTAAAATAAATACTAAGCGAAATAATAAAGAAAAGACATTTACACAATGTTGTCTGCTATAAGATAATGGAAATAACTTCCCTCGTTCCTGACTGCAAGGAGCGTAATGACGGAACCAGGTACCACACTTGCTGGGGCCTGCTTATGGCGACTAATTGGTGAAATCAAAAGTTCCGGTGCGTCTCTTCTCAGCTGTTGGGGCTACACATCTCAAGTATACAGTACATACTTGTAAACACACAAGCCCTATCATAGGGTAACAATTGCAGATAAAGTTCATGGATTTAACTTCATTATAATTAAACTGAAAATGCTTATAACGTCTTAGACCTCGTCATGTTACTTGCCTGCTTCCCATACATGAATAAAGAATGATCTTGGTTGTGATGTTACTTTACTCTCAGAAAATCCCACTCTCTTGTCTCTTCCTCTAACTATATTTTCTTCTGACATATACAAAAAATAAATAAATAACCTTCAAAGTTTCACCATAAAACATTTAATAATTCTCGATGCTATTCATTTCCAATAAAAGTTGTGTGGGTTCCTGCCCTTTCACAAGTTTTAATATTCATGTGACTATCACAAGTCTGCCCAGTCTAACAGGTACCGGCACAGAGGGACTAGCCTTAATGTTGACGCTGGTTATAACCATTATACATATATTTTAAATACTCTCTTACAGGATTTTCTTTCTCTTATTTTGTAGGCACATTCTTATCGTGTAGGTCTTCGGGGTGCATCTTCTCTTCACATGGGGTATTTCTTAACTTCTTTGACGTAGATACTTTAACAATAACAAATCATCTATTACTGATTGTCGAAATTAGCCATTATAATTCTTAAGTAATAATTGTGGGAGAAATGACCCTTTCCACAATACAAAAAAAAAATCTCTCCACACTTTAGTTTCACCTTTCTTATCTTTCCTTACATAGATGCTTGACTTGTATAATACGGTGTGTACCTTCCAACCTTGAGAAAAAAATGCCGCAGGTTATTTGTTGGGTGCTGGGAATCTTTCACCAATCTTTCCTAGAGTTTCTAAATTTTTCTTTTTTTTGTAGTTTTAAGTGTTTTAATTGTGTAGCTGGCTTTAGATATAATCAACTGTAATCCACATTGTTGTCTCTTTCGAGGCGCCACCTATGCAGTTCTGGTAGAGCCATATAACTCATTTCATCGGAGAGGCAGCTCACGAAAGGGTTGACCAGCCCTTAATATTAACATTTAATTTTCTTTTAAAATAATTGAATGTTTTTACTAATACAAATCTATAATCGCCTTTTTAAGATATTGATATCAATATTGTCTTCCCAAATTCAAATTTGTATTCAAGGGATGACACTATTTAATTATTTGTACAAAAGTTGGCTACTTCTGTTCTTCTGACTGACAAACACATCGATGACTCTGTTGTTGAAGTTTAGAAATTCAACATTTACATCCTTAAGTATAGAACAAACAGCCAGCGAATTTAACTGATCTTGTCCTATGGTGCTCTTGAATCTAATAGACAACTAAAAGATAATCCTTCAACTTCTAACATAAGCTCGGGACACGTCGGATTTCCTGACATCTCCATTTCTTCCTTTTCATTTAGTAATTCTTCCCTAAGATCTACACCAAGGGTGTTAACTTTTTCTTGACATACTAAAAATGCTCCCAGAGTGTGTGGAACCTGCGACCGGTCTGGGCTGCCTACATCGCAGGTCAACAGTTTCCCTCTTTGACAATTACATTTACATCAACTGGTTGAGGATGATGACTAGAACCACGGGATGCTTGCCCTTGATAAACTGGACCTATGTTAGCTGGTACCCTATGTTGAGGGTTTGTCTGGGACGGTTGAAATGGGGTATGGGAGTTACTCCTAGACCTAAAGTCCCTGTCGTTGTCCTCATAAGGGTGGGTTCTAGGTTGGGGAAAAGGTCCGTTGACTGACCTCTTGTCTCTTACCTCAAGGTTATGATGGGGGTTTTCCCGACCTCTACCAGGATATTGGTGCTCTGTCTGGGCACCCCAAACTAAACTACGGCCTGAATGGTCGCGAGGAGGTCTATCTCTCCTCCACGCTTCCCGTGGACGTGGTCTCAGTTGAAACTGTGGAGTAGGTCCTACCCGCTGTTCCACGTTCGGCCTCCTATGAAGTGGGGAACTGAACTGTCCTAATTTGTCCCTACGCCTATCCTGTTCCAAAGCGTCCAAGCGCTGCAGTCCGGCCCTAAACTCCTCCAAAGTGTTGTAGGTAATCCCTACCAACATCTCGCGGTATCGTATGGGTAGTTGATGCGTGACCATATATATCAACTCAGAGTCACTGATGTTCGACTCGAAATTCCTACTTTTACTATACATGTCGGCAAGGTAACCCTCCAGAGTACCTCCGTTCTCATGGTACCTTGACGCATGTAATTTATCCCTCATTTGGCCCTGGATCTCCACACTCCAAAACATTGCTAGGAATCGGGTTCGAAACTCCTCCCAGCCTGTGATGCTTTCGCGCACTACCGACCACCAAGGCAAAGCGTCACCAGTGAGGGAACTGCCCCCTAACCTTATTTTTTCCTTATCATTTAGTCGACGCCCTTCAAAAAGTTCCTCCAGAGTGTTGAGGTGGCTAACGGGATCCTGCCCACTCCTACGATTGAATTTAGGAAGTCTATCCCCAAGAGCCCGGTCTCCTAAAAGGGTACACAAAGATGAAGAAAATGGGCTTAAGTCGCACAGCCCTCCTAACCTGACCTGGTCTGACAATCCCTCAAGCTGGTTCTTTACCATTTTTACCTCCTCTGCTGTATCAGTCAACCTCTGATCCAACACCACCTGGGTTTTGGCTAAATCCCGGTTCTTGTCCTTCAGTGAGCCAACAGTAGAGTTCAGAATCCCCAGTGTATTTGTCTGACTCTCGTTTCCTGTGCGCACCTCTAGGCTTAGTCTATTCAATCCTTCCTCTAGCTGTGCGACCTGCTGTTCTTGCTTTTGTGCCGTCAACCTTTGGTTTGACTCCAAGGTCAGGCTAAGCTCATCCCTTGACTCCAGGATCTCTTTCTTAACACTGGCCAGCTCCTGCCTGAACCGCTCTTCAGTGGCCTCAACTCTAACCTCAAAGTCGGCCCTGGTCTTGCCTATTGCCTCTGAAAACTCTTCCCTCATACTGACCGTTAATGAACCGATGTGACGCATAATCTCACTGCGGGTTTCCTCCTGAGTATAAACGAGCTTTCTCTCGAAGACTAACTGCCCTTCCCTCATCTCCATTAACAACTGTTGGATACCCGCCATAAGGTCAAACGAAGGGGTACTATGGGGAACTTCCATAGGGAAAGGAGGGATTTTGTCCCCGTCTGGTGACGGACCCTCAAAATAAGTTTGGGATGAGTCGTCGCTCAAATCCTCAACCACTACTTGGTCCCTAACTACCTTTTCCTGCTGTGGTGTCGTGGTAGCAGCATCATCCTCCAACCCTACATCAATTGATTGTCCATCCATTATTGTGGGTAAAACCTCAGCCTCATACCTAATGTTTATCTTAGACTGTCCTCTGTCCCTACTTCTAAGAAAATACCCTTCCTGGCTCATAACCTAAACCACATTTGAAAATACTAGGTTTCTCTATCCTAACCTTATCGAAAATCCCCGCGTTAAGGCGCCACTGTGAAAAAAAAGTAAATAAAAAAATAAAAAATAAAAGTATTAGTTTATTTTAATTAAATATATATTTCTCCTAATGTTGTATGTAAAAAAAATAGTTTAATTTTAATCTAGCTCAGTTGCACGAGGAAACTTAATCTCGGGACCTCTGGGTTTAGATAGGCACTTATACTTAACCTGCCTGCGGAGCTCCGGTAAATCACATATCTAGGTTAACATATTTATATAACATTTGTTTTGTTGTCAAAGCTATAATTATTATATCACAATCTTAATTCAATTTAAATCATTCGATAACAAAATTTAAAAAAAACCTTTTCCTTACATTTTCAAAGGCAAAATAAAACTAACATATATACCTAAGTCCAACCACGTACAAAATTATGGCACAGAAAGTTTATTATTTACCCTTAACACAATTAGATTTCCTTGAGTCAAACAAAATAGCCACACTGCTCACAGCCACCTATTATTCACCTTTTTTTTTTATTAAAAACCATCCTCAGTCCCGCAATAATATAAGAAAATTGAAACTTCTCACCCTAGTCCATCTGTAGTCGAGAACTCGATCATATGTACATATCTCTTTATGTTTACTGAAGGATATGCATGTCCTCACAAACTTTTCAAGTAGTAATCAAGATCCTGGTGTACATCCTTTCATAATCTTAAACTGGTAATAAGTAGTGTAACAAGTCCTTTTTTCTTCTTTTCTAATGATTGTAAAGTTTTTACATCCCGGCATTAATATCACTTCTTTTCAACACCACGCCAATAACAACAAAAGAACCTTTCCAATACACGCCAAAGAGGTGATACCATTTAGAAGTAGTAACATTGTTGGAATAGTGACGTATGGATGATTGTAAATAGGGATTATAATTAAAAGGGGATGGTTTTCTTTGTCACAATATAGATAGTTGTGGTTAGGTAATTGTATTGGATATATATGTATATATATGGCAAAATAGGAGCTAATTATGGTAGCTAATAGGCAGGAATGTATATTATGGTGTGGACTGTGAAGAACCGTATAAACAATTTTCACACAGTCCACAAAGGGGGTAGTTGATAAGGACAAATTATTTACAAGTATAAAAATAGGAACGACAGTTGATGTGTCTCCCTTTCCTGGGGGGAAGGCGGGGTCCACCAGATGAGGAACTGAGTCGGCGGCCTAACCGTCAGGAAGGGGAAACAATAAAACTTCGAGTACCTTCTAACAGTTTGAATTTGCCACGTTCCCATTGGTGCAAATTCAAACATGGTGAAGAAGGGTAGGACTGTAATGACCAGTAAATAGCGGTCCAACCGAGGTATTAAGTAGGGTTGGGCCGAGCAAATCTGGCATTCTGGTTTTTGAATTACGTGAGGACTCGGGTGAACTGTGTGACGCTCGGGTACCATAATGATGGGGGGACTTCACTATTTTATTAAGCATAAAAGTTGTAATCAGGTGATAACGTAATTAATAAAAATGTGGTGTGTTACAAATAACATTAATAATTCATTATGCCCTATACTTTCAATATTTTAACGGCCAAAATAAGTTCAACTAGAAAAGAAAAAGGTATCGTAACAAATTATCGTGGCCAATCCTTCATCAATGCTACACTAGATGAAGAATCTTTAGATGAGACACAAGAAAAAATAAGTGTAGAGGTATTAAATCAAAACTATGAAATAACATGAATTTATTACCAGAAGATATTATGTATTCTCAAAATTAGGAACAAGTTGTAACTATTGTCAGAACGAACAATAAACACATCAAAACAAGAAGTAAACGATGAGGAAAACGAAGAAACACAATTCATAGAATGTGATGAAATGGTGGATTAGGTCTACAGGGGATAATAAAGTGAAAAGAGTAGCATTATTAAAGTTGTAGTATAGGTATATAGGTTTTATAAGCAGTAATACGTAGAAATAGTTGTATATACGAGAGAGACGTATCGAAACATTTTTGTAGGAATTCTTATAATCCACATATTTGAATAAAGACCTTTGTTTCATTGAACCAATAGACAAGGTGATATTTATTTAAAATTTATCTTAGATACTTTTTATGGGTTGAAGAATTTATCTGTACAATTAATTTACGGGTACATTTGATACATTATTTGTAACACATGAAAAAACATACCAAATTTCAGTTAGCTCAAAATGAACCCGTAAAGAGACCAATAAAATACTGGACTATAATTACTCAAATGGAAGGACGAAATAATCTTAGAAGTAGTAGAGGTTCATCTGGGTTCAAAAACAATAATGAAAAACCTCCCTCAGTAGACACGATTGGAATTCTAACCCTTATCTCCCCGTTTTCAACATGCCAGTCTAACACAAGACTGACGCCTTAGACCTGAGACCAATAAAGCGGGTTTTTTCAAGAAATATATATCAAGTAAAGTGGCACTGATATAAGAAATATTAAATAATAAGTGTTTATTGTTTGGCTCATTTAGCTCTTATCTTATAACATAGTTAAATAGTGTAATGTGGTAAAAGTCAGAGAATTGCTTTCTAGTAATAGACTATGGTAATATGTTAGAGATGCTTTATCGTGCAATTGGTGCAAAAAACTTGTAAGTAGTTTTATACTTTTAATACTAACAAGTTTATGATAAGACACTTTGTAAGTATCATCCAATAAAAACAATCTTAACATTTTTCAATTTTAGTATTTAATTACAATATTGTTGACATTCTCTTTGGAAATAAATAGTTTTGTTTATTTGAGGTAATTAACGTTCATTTTCTGAATCAACTTATTATATCAAATCATGGAAATTTTTAAGAGTAAGAGCAAAAGATTTTTACCAAATTTTTCCGGAATGGTATTTTCTTGCACCTTCCAGTGTTCTTATACATAACACAATCAACTTTCCCTCGGAAGGAAGTTGTACTAGGGATTTATTTTATAGTGTATTGGCTTAGTTTTACACTTATTATTCTACGATGGTAAGAAGAACCTTCGTTGTAATCCTCAACAAAATTGTAAATACAACAGATTGTCGATAATTCAGAGGAATTGGTTATCGACCCTCTCATGAATAAATACAGTTATTTTCTATACCAAAAATAAAAAATAATCATAGACGGAATCTTAAGAAAATTAATTTTTAAGGTAAAACCATTTTCATTTAATTTAAACAAATAACTTAAATTGTTTTTTTGCTCCTAAATATCACAAATCCTGAAGGAATATATTAAGTCAAAAATGTAACCAAGTAAAAAGTATCCAAATATTTTGTTACAAAAAGGGTTGACGTGCATTTTTGACATTCATGGTTCTGATATTGATACCACTGTGTTTATTTTTATAAACACTTTTTTTTGTAATACTATTTACTGTGTTTCTCGAATTCTTTAATTGGTCACTTGTCAAACCAAGGCTGGTCAAGTGGACAGGTATTCAGGTGATCAATTTAGTGTTGTTTTTTTTATCGCCACGACTTAGTACGTGTTCAGTTTACACGTAGGCCTATATATTATGTTAAGAGTCCAGTCATTATAGTCAAAAAAATAGTGGAAGTTGGGGATTAATCCCGAGCTAGCCAAATTTTGGTATGTATTTTCATTCAATAGGTTTAAATAATATATCAAAATTCCCCATCAATTTATTTAAGGGAACAAATTTACAGACCATCATAAATGTCAAGAATAATTTTAAATAAATATCTGCTTATCTATTAGTCAAATGATTAAAATGTTTCTATTAAAATATTTGGATTAAAAAATTAACTACAAAAATTTTGTATACATCTTTTTTCAAAAATACATTCCTTTTGTAACATTTTCGATGTTAATCTTAAATTAGTCGTTACCCTATACTCTTGTATAATATATTTATAACGTGGGAAACCATTTAGTAAAAACCCGATTTAGTGCAGCTGACCGGGATCTAACGCCGATCTCCCCGTCCTTGGCAGTCTAGTCCATCAGGGGAGTATCGTGTAAGACCGTGTGGCCACCAAGGCGGGTTAATTACATTACTGTTGGATGTTTCTTTAGTAGCTGAAATTAAAACCTGACATCAAACAATATTTTTTGAAGGTACCATTAGTATGTATTTTCTCCTTTATTTACACCCGATCTGCTATTGCATGGATACAAAATTCTAAGAACTGGCGAACCTTTTCTGGACAACTGCACCAAATTTCAGTTCTTTTTTTTCACCTCACACCCCCGCTCCCCCGAACCTCCACGTAAGCTTGTATTCTAACTCCAATTAATGAAACTATAGTATGCATTGATCCTCTGTTGCTCTATCAAAGAATATTTTGTAATAAAAAACCTCTTTCCCTCGCAGCCGCTCTCTCGGTAGAACACACGGGTAAGACTCCACCTCTCAAGGAATTTATGGTGGGGTGCTTAGGTCGGT